>CAAKHB010001586.1:1372-12442 GCA_901007665.1 Aeoliscus strigatus | reverse complement strand
TTCAAGAGGGTGTGTGTGTGTGTGTGTGTGTGTGTGTGTGTGTGTGTGTGTGTGTGTGTGCCATATTTGTGGTTTGTTTGCGACACAGGTGGGGCGACATCTCCTCACTTCCTCCTGGAGGAAGTCATAAACGCACCCGCTCGGCTCTAATGACTGCCATACCGCTGGAATGCTCGCTGAGAGAGCGAGGGACAAAGGCACCGACTGTACCCCCTCCCCAATGGAAGGTGTAAATATGACCACCATTTTTTTTCCCTAAATATGTTGATTCAGATCTTTCAACTGAGGTGTGAGAAATAGTCCGCGTGGGAGTTTCACAGCAGCGTCCAGCTGTTCTCACAAGCAAAGATCAAGAGCTCTTCGAGCGCAGGAGCCGAAGAGCAGGCCTGGGCTTCCTCCCCAGATGGAGTGCACCTGCACTGGGATGCAGGAGGGGGGAGGCGTCCCCGGTGGGGTGGGTCATGAGGCTTTGGGAAGTTTCCTGGCTGAATGCTAAAATGATTGATGTCCAACACTACCACGGGACGTTGTAGGAGATAGAAGTCGTTATCTAGAAATAGATTTCCATTACAGACATCTAAAATGGAATTATTTCCCTTCCTTGAAGTGAAATGAGAAGTTGAAATGAGGGCTAGCAGGCACTTTTGGACAGAAATTTGGCTTCTAAGATGAAAATACATGATCGGAATATATGATCGGAAGTGATGCTCAGTTTCTGTTAAGCGGAGGGGCTCTCCTGAGTTATTATTTCTTTGTATTTCACACTTTGAGACAGTTCTGTTGGCTGGGGTTATGTGGTACCTACACACACGTCAGTACAGAGGAATTAACACAGCTAAACCATCACCTCCTCGGTTCTTATATGACGCCATTTCTGTCAGTTCATATTTACAGTCTGGAGGGGAGGTACTTTTCCATAACCTGAGCATATTTCCAGTGTTCCTGAGCTTCTTAAATGTGTAGCGGATGGAGGACAGCTGAAGCTGTCCCTCACTGAAGAATAATTAGTCCCAGTCTGCTCCTCTGGCTCTGGCTGATCATCTCTCGGGGCTTCCTCTGTACAACGTGCTCCGACAATTGTGTTTAATAGAGATGTAAACGGAAGGGGGTGTACTGAGGAGGCAGTCCGCTGGGGAAACTACACAGGAGTCAAGAGGGGAAATAGAGCGCGGAAGACAAAGAGGCAGGTGTGCGGTCAAAGAAAGAACATCACGTGTGTGTGTGTGGGTTGTGAATAACATTTACATAAAACGACACTTTCATTACCGACAGCTGCTGCAGAGCCATCGCGCCGTCGTTGGAAATTACGTTAAATTATCGCAACGTGTCGGCCGTGTTTTGTGTCCGTGCGTGCTAGTGTGATGACGACTTGGCCGACGTCCTGGGATGTTTTTCCTGCCAAAGTTTAGAGGCCGTCGACTTACTGAGTGGCTGGTCGATGGATGGAGCTCACGGACAGAGGGTGTGTGTGTGTGTGTGTCTGGGGGGGGGGTTACTCAGACTGCAGCAGCATGTGGTTGAGATTACAACTGAAACGAGTCAGAAAAGTAATTAGCCGATGTAAATAAAGTGTTTTGTTGCATGTTGGAATGATTCAAACAGTTATTGGACATGAATCTATGACGACAGTGAGTGTACAACTGCAGCCCCGGTGAACACTTCTAGCCCAGATTATTGTCCTCTTCATCTCTTGTGAAATATGAGAAAATGAACCACATTAACTCACTTTGTCTGGCTGAGCAACAATCCACAGCGCAAATATCCAGTTTGTAAGTGTAAAACTAGACCTTCTTCTTCACAGTTTCATCCATGATGAATGGCTCAGTTGTGTGATTGAGAAATATAATTCAAGAAAGACGGACATATGATAATTACATATTTTACAGTCATAAAATAGTTTGTGGATAAATAAAATTAGATCTGGTTAAGAATTTACATCCAGGTTATTTACAGTATCAGTGTGTGTGTGTGTGTGTGTGTGTGTGTGTGTGTGTGTGTGTGTGTGTGTGTGAGGTCTGTGTGATGTTTGGTAATGAAGGAAGTGGAGGGAGATGATGAGAGACAAGTCACTGACCCCTGGGATGTCCAGCTGGGACATGAGCGCAACAGGGTCACAGGGGGGCACGTCATGGGGGTACAAAGAGTGTGTGTGTGTGTGTGTGTGTGTGTGTGACAGAGAGGAAGGGGCACACCAAACACGCAGCCCTAGCTCATGAGAACCAGATGAGGGACGGACTGGATGACTCTCTGGGGCTGAGAGAGGAAACGAGAGTGGAGAAAGGCGCTCATAAAGTTGTCAGACTTTCTAACGTGACCTGGTTTGTGCCAGATGCGTCGCTGCTCCAAGTCCGAGTCCTCGTGAATGTTTCACTCCAAAGCCAACACGGACTGAGCATGTGTGTTCAATCTTCAGCGACCGAGAAGACGTGAAACTCTAGACCGAATTAAACACTGGACTTGCATCGTATGAAGTCCCATTCCGCTGCTCTGTGGCTGTTCATCTCCATCCTTCGCCAACAAACAACCTAATGACATCATTTGTGTTTGTCCCTTTCGCAGTGGAGCACGATAAGGAATTCCTGCCGGTTCGGCGGCATCATCGAGAGTTCAGATTCGACCTTTCCCAGATCCCCGAGGGCGAGGCGGTCACGGCGGCTGAGTTCCGTATTTATAAAGACTTCATCCATGAACGTTACGATAACGAGACCTTCCGTATCAGCGTCTACCAGGTGCTGGAGGAACACTCGGACAGGTAATTCCTTTCCCAGGTGTTTACGTTCATATGCATTCTTTGTGTTGTCTAGAGTGTATAGATGATAGTGTACTTTATATAGTTTAGAATTCACTTACTTTACTTTACCAATCACTTTTGTTTGTGTTTACAAGATTTACAGTATGTAAAAATATGTAATATTAAAGATTTCAAATACATGCATGTCTTCATTGTTCTGATCAGTGCTCAGTGATACCTTGAATACAATTGGTTGTGCTATTATGAATATTTTTTTTTATTTCAAAGCAAATCGTTGTAAAACCAGCTTCAGATCAAAGACGTTTGTCGTCTCCCTCAAGTGTACGTGTAAGTGTTTGTGTTTTACATAACTGAATGTTCTGGGAGTGATGAGTGAGCAGTGAGTCCCGTCCCTGAGTGAAACACTCAGCTGAACTTGTGTGAGGTGAAGGGATGTGAATGTGTGTGACTGTGTGTGTGTTAGCAGCTGGGCAGCTTGTGGCAGAAAACGTGAATGGATGAATAAGGCAACATTCAGGTAGAAACGTGCCTTAAGAAAGCAGCCGTTGGTAGAAAGGTTTTGAAACATCCATTGATAAAATCACCACTAATAACTTCATTTGTCCTGACGTGGAGGCGTGTGCCAGCAAACGTCACCTTACCCACATGGCTTGTCTAAAAGGTGTACGGAACCCTGGAAGCGCCCCCCCCCACCCCGAAAGTTTCTGTTTTCCAGAGGGAACAACACAGTCATTTATTCCTCCGCCTGAGACCGACGCGGCCACATGAATGAACCAGAGCTCTGTGACACACTCAGAAAATAGGTCGGGATACATGAATGGCTGCACGAGGAACAAGGGATTTTAGTATCCGATGGCGAGAGAGTTGACATCCACACACGAGCGTTGAACACAAACCACTGACTTGAATGTGCAGCGTTTCACTTGTTACTTTTCCACTTACTTTACGTTACTTTTTTCTGTCTTCCGCTGCTTTCTTTTCCCTTCTCCTCTCTCTGTTTGGTGTCTCCCACAGAATTCCAGCCAGTGATGGAGTGTGTGTAGAGTATGAAAGGACCATTCGTTTATAAAGCCATTATTGTCAATTAAGAAAATGAAGTGTTCCCCTGGGCCTCACCATCTGGAACCCCCCCCCACACACACACACACACCACCACCACCACACACACACACACACACACACACTCTGGTTTCACTCTCTCTCTGCTGTTGCTCGATGCACTTTGGCTACTTGGACTTTACTCCACGAATTGTTTGGCACTGCGTGTGACTCTGTCACCATTTGTTGTCCTCAGGGAGTCGGACCTCTTCCTCCTCGACTCACGGGTCATCTGGGCAGCAGAGGAAGGCTGGTTGGTGTTTGACGTGACAGCCACCAGTAACCACTGGGTCCTGAACCCGGGTAGAAACCTGGGACTGCAGTTGGCTCTGGAGAGCACAAGTGGTGAGTCTTATTACTGCATCTGCTGATGCTGAGTAGAGTGTGGCAGACACACAAAGACCTGTTCATTGTGGGTTCGGACCTTTTATACCTGTCAGGCCAATCATGTAGAAACCACCCAGGAACAAAACCTCCCCACTGTCACATTACCATGAATCACACTGAGATAACACTGGTGTACGAGGAAACTCAAGGAAGAGAATCAGGGCCACAACGTTTCTTCTTTGCGTCATCTTCCGTCAAATAAGCCGTAAAACCGTCAAATAAGCTTGTTTTCTTGTCATTTAACACACACGCCTTCAGTGCACATATTAAATGAGACTTTGTTTCTTGGCTCTCACATAAATAACTAAAATATATACAAAAAAAGGACTATAAAAAACACTAAGTGAAACAGTGTGTATGGTGCAGTATAAAAAGACATTATTTCTAATTATTGTTGCAGTTAAAGTGGCTTTTGCGCACAGTGATATACATAGACAGTGGTATTTTACCAGAATTGGATCACTAATAAAGGAAAATGGCAGTTAACTGCCTCCACTTTCCAAGATACAGCATCAGGTCCAAATTGTATGAAAATGATTTGTGTGTGTGTGTGTGTGTGTGTTACCACACCTCAGTATAATTACATCTTTTTATTGGCGCCACAAACAACATTTCCATTCCATTACTGATTTATTATGTAACATTTTCTTTCTAACATTTCTTCATTTTTTACTTTTTTTCCATTAAAAAAATAATCACTTGTATGTAGAACTTTTTTTTTTTAATCAGGAAACATCCTGACAACTTCAGCCAACTAACTAGTTTTCCAGTTCATCTAATGAAAATACAATAGAATTTCCACATTTCATCTCAGAGGTAGGTCATTTCTAAGGATTCGTAGACCAGTGTGATGGATCTGACACTATTTGGTGTCAGCAGCGTCGCAGCTGTTCAGGACTTGGATTCAGGAAGGATGATTCATTCCTGTGTGCACAGAAAAGATAAATCAGCGCCGTGCCTCATCATTCATCATCACCGTCGTTGTCCATCGTACCCTCAGCGTCATTAGCAGCCATGCAGGAGGTTCGCTGCGCTGCCGTGAGGATAACATCTCAGCAGGAGTTGGTCATCACCAGGCTCCAGTGTTAGTGGGTGGGACGGTTTGTCAACAACCTGTGGTGTATCTCTGCAGGATGCTACATGCTATGAAAGGAAAACAGTGTGGCTTTCATGAGGTGGGAGGCACAGTGAGTGCTGGGGAGGCTGAATGTGTGTGTGTGTGTGTGTGAAGGGCTATGGGTGAGCGTGTCCAGACAGGCACATGGGACGTCCCGTCGCCGGCAGCGACCAAAAGCCTGGATTTACTACCACACAGTGATCGGACACACATTCTTCTGTGAGAGAAGGAGACATGGGCGTGCGCAAGTGCCTGCGTGCACAAGCACACCCACGCAGAGATGCACACGGGGAGACTTTGATGTTTGCTGCTACGTTCCCTCTCGGCGTTTCAGAGGTGGGACGAGGAAAGCAGTTTAAAGAAGAAAGTCAATGATTTGGATTTGAACGCAGAAGGCACAGCAAAAGTTCCCATTAAGATTTGACCAGAGGAGAGCGTAACAAACATTCACAGGCGTCCTGCCCACTCTGCCACACAGAATAAAATGTTGGACAACTGACGCCCGTTGTGCTCTGCTCTCTGCCGCCCCCTGCAGGAGATAGTATTAACCCTCGCGTGGCGGGGCTCATAGGCCGCAGTGGCCCTCAGAACAAGCAGCCCTTCATGGTGGCCTTCTTCAAAGCCACCGAGGTGCACCTGCGAAGCATCCGCTCGGCCCCGGGGGGGACGAAGCAGCGCAACCCCAACCGCTCCAAAGGGGCCAAAAGCCAGGAGGCGCTCAGAGTGGCCAACATCGCAGGTAAGGTGATGTACACACACTCTGACAGATAATACTCTGAATTTATGCAGAAATATATAGACTATATCAAAATAATAACAGAATAAATCAAGTCATAATAATATTATATAGAAAATTGTAAACGAACAGAAATGATTGAAGAACATCGCCTGAAGTGGACACAGTCAAAAGTCTTCTGGAAGTGGTAACTGCAAGTTGTGTAAACATCCTCCAAAGGTTTATATGACGCTCTTTTCTGTCATAACAATTATCAATCTACCATTCTCCTTTCTGTCGTTATCTTTTTCATCTGTCGTGCTGCTGGAATGGTGAATTTCTCTCAGGTGATAAAAATAAAGTATCTATCCGTCTGTCTAATGAATTCAATCCAGACATACAGAGACATTCCCAACATCAGAGTTGAACTCTTTATCTTCATAACTCTGCTCAAACTGTTTGCTCACGGCTTTGTACATGCACTCACACATATTTTGCATGAAGAATCACGTCAACTAAGACAAAATGTAGTTTCTAATTTGGATTGTGGATAAATGTCCCCATACACTTACGTTCATTCAGAAGTGCCGGTCTGTGTACAGTTGACATTTAACATTTAAGACGTGTTTGAAGCCCTTCAGCCTTCACAAGCCCCAAGCACTCATGCACCTACGTAAAGATGAGTAAGTCACAAACTCATCTGGGCTAATTAGCATACATCAGCTGTAAGTCGTAGGCCAGTGGTCGTCATCCATGTTTTGAAATGGTATAGCTTTGTTTGCCGTGATGGAACCATGGAACACCAACCACCTGAGCCGTCCGGTATGTTCCGCCCACACATGTAAGTCAGTGTAAGTCATCAGGACAGAGCACATTCAAGGCCTTTGTTTTGGAGGTGTGAGTGGGCCGTGTTTACGTCAAGGGCTGAAACTTTAGCCTGAGATGCCTGAGCTCCAAATATCCCTCTGCTGTCTTTGTTTATTTGCACAAGCATTACAGAGCGGTTGGGGCTGAGTTCCCTGCATGGAGGTAAGGCAGCACTTGCTTTCATGGCAGAGCACATCTGCAGTGTGCTGTGGGGCAACCGGGGCCACAGCACATGGGCCAAATGGACCTGTTTGGAACTTTAACGGGATGATGAGAACCAGTCGCCATCGTTTCCAATGTGAACCGCTCACAGGAACTAATGTACCAAAGAGCACCCCCCCCCCCCTTCCCGAGGTCACCAGAAGGGGAGAAAAAAACAACAAAAAAAAAACGGTGAAACCATTAAAAACAGATGATTGTTTTCTAACAGACAAAGGTTGTCCAAGGGAAAGGAAACAGGATGAATGAAAGAAATTGGATGGCTTGAATACAGCTGGAGATATAGTATGAGCACATCTGTGTGAGCTGGTGGAAACTCAAAAGCCCAGCGGAGTGACCTTCTCAGCAGGGTGGCCGTCCGTTCGAAACCACTGCTGCTGTGTCTGGAGGTGATTTCCTTCGGTCATTGTTTAAATGTTCATGTTTGGGATATGGACGCTGCTGGCAGGTCTGTTCTGTATCATCTCGGCCTAATTGGGGTCTGACTGCAGTTACTCACTTCAGTCGGATAGTTGCAGTGAGTTCCACTTGCTGTCTGACATCTGTCCAACTCAGAGGTCCTCACGTTCAGGATTCAGTGTGGTGGTGTGCAGTGTTAGCTGTCAGTATGAACTCTTTTTACCTGTTTTTAGGTCCATTTCAATGGCGCACAAATGAATTTTTAAAACACAAAAAATCAAGGTAGAAACCCAGACGCCCACTGCTAGTGGAACGCAGGATTTTTTTCCCCGTTGTCACTCTGCATCATATCAAGAATATTTGCCTCCAAACTGATCCACTGGAAATGACTGGACAGGCTGCAGTTCATCCTCCAGGCCTGTAGGTGGCGCTGAAATTCACACCAAAAAAAACGGAGAAGAAGAGACGGTGGAGCTACACTTCTGTGTGTCTGTCCAGAATGAGATTGTTGATGAAAAAAAGTAACAGAAAATGATGGTGTCGGAGTTACTGCGGTAACAAGATCCACTCACTTTCACTCACAGTTAATGTCACTCCAAGTAAACAAGGAAAACACAGAATCTCTGTAATTCCATGTTAGTTAAAGGGCAACGTGGCCACATGTCTAATCGTTAGCCTTTTAGAAGCACATCTAAGAAGTATCGCATCTGAAAATGATGATGGATACGACAAATCCTGGACTGAAATCACCTGATTTGCACAAACGAAATACGCCGACAACCTCCGGGTTTGTGTTGATGCGAGAAAATGTGGATTCGCAAAACGTGGGGATGGAAATAGTTGTGTCGATGGTGATGACGGCAACTGTCGTCAGCTGACGTCAGGGGGAACAATGACTGACAAACTGGCGTTGTCCCGGCTGCACCCCTATGCTAAACATCTGTCACAGCTAACATGCTAAAAACAAACCAGCCCTGGTTTGGTGTTGACAGGAATTCCTGTGTTTGAAGGAAAAACACTATTTTTGACAATGGAGTCTGGCGGCTTTGAACAGCCATCAATTTGTCAAGATACGGTGGTGAAAATGTGCAAAACGTACAACGGCGGTGACAAAAAATAGCACATCTGCTCTGTCTGCGTCCGACTATCACGCGGGTGCGTAGAGAGAGACGGCGTTCTGCAGACCCGTGCACCGAAGGATTGTGTTCCTGCGAGCGCCAGCAGTCACTGTTTGTTCTCTGCAGAAGGTTCCGGTCTGTCTCGGCCTCTCCCTGCATTTTTTTTTTCATCCAGATAAATACGGCTGAATATCCAAGTCGGCCAAAACCACTGAGAAACTTTTCCTCACTCAGAACGTCTGCGCGCAGATTTGGAGAAACTGTTTTCACTGAAACACACTGACTATGGTTGTACGGGTCCGGAGAAGATGGAAGCTCTGGTCGGCAAAGAGATGTTGGTTTTAGATTAAATTAAAAATAAAATTACATTTAAAGAAGAGGGAGTGTGTGTGTGTGTGTGTGTGTGTGTGTGTGAAACACACAAGGCAACTGCAGCTGACTGCATGTGCACGGACAGCAGAAGAAGCCATCATCATTTCTCTCATTCTCTCCTCAGAAAACAGCAGCGCTGATCAGAAGCAGGCGTGCAAGAAGCACGAGCTCTACGTCAGTTTCAGAGACCTGGGATGGCAGGTACGGAAGGAATCGCTAAAGAAAGAAAGAACCAACACATCATCAGTGTCCTCTGGTTGGAGCCATGCGGGGTCGCAGCAGAAGACTCCAGAAAGCCTCAGTGGCACAGACAGTGAAAACATCCCCGTGATTCTTATCAGGATTGTGTCAAAACATGCAGACACACACACACACACACACACACAGCAGACATATCGTCGTTATGGAAAAGTACCTCCCCAGGAGGAGGATTCTGGTGACGGCGAGAAGAGAGGGGGACATGGGGGCGTTTGTTTCATTAGACACCTTGTGACACAAATCGTGACCTCTGACCTCTAGTTGTTCTTTTTAATAGTAAAACACTGGGGGGGCTCTGACCCCCGACCTTTGTGTCAACAGACAGACCCACTAACCACTGGGCCACAGAGACAGTCCACTGCTGCTGTTGTGGAATTCTAGACCCAGATGTTGAAAATGAGGAAGAATCCTTCAACAGATTCCTGGATCCAGAATGTTCCAGAAGACGTGGATTCGTAACTTATTGAGTTATTAGATATAAACACCAGCAAAAACATGAAGTGAAGAGATAAATCGATTTACTTCCACATTAATATCGACTTGATTGTCCTTTTTCAACATCACTCTGTGAGCACCAAACAGAACTTGTCACTTGTTGTCGGGAACGTAAACAACAGCGTGAGTGTGTCGTCAACAGTTCCCTGTTTTCTCACCGCCGCGTTGTCTTCCCTCCGCCCTCCGCCAGGACTGGATTATCGCTCCCGAAGGATACGCCGCGTACTACTGCGAGGGCGAGTGCGCCTTCCCGCTCAACTCCTACATGAACGCCACAAACCACGCCATCGTGCAAACCCTGGTGAGTAACCACGACGAACGCGGGGCAGAAAGTCGAATGGTGTCGTCAAACGCTGAAAGACGAGTGCTCCCCTTTTTTCATGTTTGCAGGTTCATTTCATCAATCCAGACACGGTCCCGAAGCCTTGTTGTGCTCCCACGCAGCTCCACGCCATCTCAGTGCTCTACTTTGACGACAGCTCCAACGTCATCCTCAAGAAATACCGCAACATGGTGGTCAGGGCCTGTGGCTGCCACTAGACACTCAGATCACACACAGATAGAAAGGGCTGGCTTGTTTGTTTGTTTTCTGTCAGGCGTCGTTTGAAAAACCACCTTTGAACCCCTGGATCACAAACTGTTTACATGCAGTTTGTGAACGTCCTGCACGGAGAAAAACAAACAAAAAACAAAAAAACAACAACTCATTTCATTTTCTGGGTGAATTCGAGGTAAAACGTGGGAGAAGGGGGATTTCAGTTGATTTTAGATCTCCACAGGTACACACACACACACACACACACACACACAGACACACAAAGAAACTTCAAACACGCACACACACTCACGTGCTTTCTACTGTGTATACAAGCAGTGATTGTACTGTATATTCACAGTTGACAATCTTATGTGTATTTCAGTAATTGTTATTGTAGTTAATGTCACACGCACACACACACACACACACACACACACACACACACACACATATATCTACAAATATCTTGTGTTGTATGTACAATACAGTGTAAATAATTTTTCAAGAAGTAAAAGTAAAAAGTGTATTTATTTCCCGGAACATCAGTAGGGTTCGTCTCCTCTCTTGTGTATAACGCTGCCTCGTCTCTCCATCGACACACACACACACACACACACACACACACACACACACACACACACACACACACACGCACACAAACGAAAACAAAGTCGTCAGAAACGAGCGTGAAGTTCAAACCTCTCGGCTGCACGAACGTGATGGCGCCGAGCCGTG
>CAAKHB010001585.1:25644-42847 GCA_901007665.1 Aeoliscus strigatus | reverse complement strand
TCAGGCATTTTACTTCAGGAGGAGAAAATCAACTCTGTCTTCCTGCTCTACATGATGTCCATTCCTAGTTTCTGCATCTTGGCCGTGGCAGCTCTGGCCTTGGAGAACTGGGCCGTGCTGGAGTCTCCGCTCCATTACGACCGCCAACTGTGGGTCTTCATCTTGCTCAGCTGCCTGGGCTCGGTCATGTACAATCTGGCGAGCTTCTGCGTGATCACGCTCACTTCTGCCGTCACTCTGCATATCCTCGGCAACCTGAGCGTGGTGGGAAACCTGCTGTTGTCTCAGCTGCTGTTCGGCAGTGAGTTGTCCGCCCTCAGCTGCGCCGGTGCTGCGCTGACACTATCGGGAATGCTCATTTATCAGAACTCAGAGTTTATCGTCAGCTACCTGGACGCCCGCAGGGCCAAAGCTAAAGCGGGTGGGTTGGTGGAGTTTGAGTGTGCACACGGTGAGGACGTGGACAAAGGTAGTGCACCTGAACCATCGTGTCATCAGCAGAGCACAGACGAGAAGGACAAAACCGACTGATGTAAGAGAGAATACGTGTGTTGTTGGGTTTTTTTTCATCAAGTAGTCCAGCTGACCTTATAAGGTCATCATCATTGGTGATGATATGCTAGAGCTTGAAAATGTTTTTTTTTAAAAAAAAACAAAACTTGAGCACTGTGCCATTTTATTTCTCCTCTTCACACTGAGCTGGAGTCAGCAGAAAGGACTGTCATGAAAAAGGTTGCCTTTGTTTAACACGGCGACAGTGAAATTCTCTTGTCACTTTGCCCCCTGACTGGCGTGCGTGTGCATGCATGAACACAACTTTAGAAATGACGAGTATTCACACTGTTACTGCGCCACTGTGAACGTTTTCTCATGGAAATGTCCATCCTGTTTGGCCACTGCGAGCACCGCAGGCACAAATTGTACTGTTACCTGACATTCACCTGGCTCTACGTTGGTGTGGGACTGGGCTTCATGGCAGCTTTTTGTTGACTAAGGATGTCGGCTGGTCTACTGGCAGACTTTTCTGCCTCTGTTCCTCTACTGAAGCACATTTAATGAGAGGTCACATTTTGTTCTCTTCCTCTGAACTCAGTTGAGCGTCTGAATTAAGACCTAGATTTAGTTCCCGTACTGGCTTGGAAAAACGGTCTCTGGAGAATTTGTCCAATTATTACTTCTTCCTTTTTTTTTTTTTCACTGCAGCATACCACTATAATTAGGTTCACAACGTCTCTAAGGAGTGTCGCTCATCTCAAGCTGTCTTCCAGTTGAGGACAGGAGGAAGAAGCTGCCCTTGAGTGGTGCATCTTAAATCCTAACATCATCAGTTTTCTTCACCTTTCTGGTGACTCACATTTTTAAAGAAGTTGTTTCACCAGCACATCAAAAACGGACTTCTGTTTGCTCAGTGTAGGAAATAAGTGATGACTTGACCTCATGACAGAATATCATTTATGGCCCCTTATATGTTATGTGGAAGAAAATGTTTATTGTTGAATGGCAATCACTCTTGTGTCTTGCAATTGGAACGTCAGACAGCCGGACCGCTTCTTAGAGAAGACAGGAGTGTTAGACAGACAGGGGGCGCTGCTGCTCCTCAGCAGTGAGAACCCCAGACGTCAGAGACTCCCTTCTTTATTTATGGCCACTTTTTTTTTTTTAAGCTTTTTTTTTTTATTTTGTATTTTATTTTAAAACGGTCATGTTGCAGGCCAGACATGACATCTCATACAGTTTGAGTTCCAACAAGAAAAAAAAAAAGCCATAAGTTAGTTTAATAGATGCCTCATTCTCTTCATGTGGTCACACATGGACAGGATGTTAGAATTCAATTTGACATGGTGCCATCAAGAATAATATGAATATATATATATAATATATATAAATCAAAAATGCTGCTGCCCAGTTTGAAAAAAAAAACAAAACAATAAATGGAACGTTTTCATGTTTTTGCTTTTATCTTAAATTAACCACAAGGTTAAAGTTAATGTGCGTATTATCTTTTTTCTGATTTTACATCATTAAATACCTCAACTGTTCAAATGGGGTTTATTGAGCCCTCGTGATCATGATTAATGGCCGGCCTGAGGTCCAGCAGCTTTCCATCAACCACAAACTGCAGCTTGTACATTTTCTAGTAAAAGGAAGTCGAGTCACAGATGTCAACATATTTCAGTAGACTGGCGTCCGTCCTCCGTTTTTTTTTATTCCGTTTTATTTCCGTTTCTCATACACACATGCAGATTAGTTTAGAAGCATGAGGGCGAAGCAACTGTTGCACATACAAGGTACGAAGATGCTGCCTTCGAACCTACGGTACATCTTGATTTTGATTGTTTGCAAAGATAATTGGATGTAAATAGTTATTTTATTATATTTATGTATTTTATAGCCATATATGGCTGGTTTAGGACTCTTCTTATTCCACAATGAAACATTTGCCTCATGCCTTATGTGGACAATATTTTAGATGAGTGATTTGATTTTTTGCCATTTTGTCAGTGTTTGCATATTTTCCATTCAGGCAGCAGCCATTGTGCTGCTGTTTGCAGGCAAAAATACTTGGGAGGTTGATGCAGTCCCACTCAACAGTTGCTGGACTAAAAATAAATGGATTGGTATATAAAGACCAACTTGTTTGTTCTCTTCATTGAATCATACAACTCTGATATCATGACATATGACAAACAGAGTGTAGTAGTCCTGATTTTTTTTTTTTTTTTTGAAGTAAATAACTTACTATTCACGAATGTGGAGGAAACAAATGAGGTCAGATGGTGAAACGAGTCATTAAATGTTCGCGTGTTTCAAGCATTGACTAGTTTTCACCACTTGGTGGAGCAATTTGTCTGCCGTTTGACTCCTTATTCTGACCCAGCTTTTAAACACTTACAAATGCATCTGAAATAGAATTTTACTCTGATGTCTTCTTCCAGATGTGCGCTTACATGTGTGTGTCCCATGTGTCCCACACATGGACAAGTTCCCCTGCTCTTGTACACGGGGCTTCTGCTCAGCCTTTTGCCTGGATAAGGCAAAGTTCAGTGTTCCTGTCCTTGTTAACACTTTGTTTTCCACCCAAGTGACGAGCCAGCAGCTCTCCCTCAATAAAACATGTCAGACACGTGTTGAAGAGACATCCTGTTCCATGCGACTCCACCAAGAAGACGAGGTGATACTCTTCTGACGAGGACGGAGATGGATGGACCCCGTTTGTTTCTTCCTCCTCCTTCTTTGCCCATCTTGGGACGTTCATGTAAGCATCCTCCACTCACTCTCCCAAACCTACACCCATAAGAAGCGCTGTGGGGTGTGATGTCAGAGCACTCGCGGCTTTTCTTAGGATTTAGAAGACGGCAGCCCTGAACGGCCCCAGAAGCTCAAAGCCTGTGTGAGTGATACTTTACCTCTGCAGCCACCAACACCTGCTTTGATTTGTTATTTCTCCAGACACTCATTTCTTCCTCCCACCTCGTGTTATCAAGGGTTTTATCCCTTAAACTGCCTTTCACTTGTGCTTGAACGCATGTTTTTACTCTGTTATCAGATTCTTTCAGTGACGGTTTGGCTACATGACTATATTTGTACGTGTTTCTGCACTCAGCCAACTGCTGAGCTACATCGAGAGGCACTTCAATAAGTCAAACACGTCTTATTTCTCTGCACGGCCGACGGGTTCCTTTTCGGCTCACACTCACACATCTGTTTATATTTGGATTACTTCACAGATGGGCCTTTAAACTCTGAGAAATTCTTGTGCATAAACAACAAACAGTGTCTGTGTGAATTATTCAGACATTTTTTACTCTATACAGGAAGGGTAAAGTTTGGGTTCCGTTCACTGCATTTACATGTGACTGAAGTTGTTCCTGCTTCTGTTACTTTTCAGCTCACTCACACACAGAGATGGAACGATTAGATTCGATTAGATTGTACTTTATTAATCCCACAATGGGGAAATCACGTTGTTGCAACAGTACATGGAGAAGAATATTCACTATACATACATAAAATCCTGGAATAATCCATAATAAACGCTTTACCTACAAAAAGTAAACACCCAGACTGTTCTACAATGTCTACACTATATAATCATTTTAAAAAATAAATTAATGTATTAAAGATGCAAAATGCAAAAAATAAAAAAATAAGCAACATTCTACCTATATTCAACTCAAACCGCTTTAAGATAGAGCTACAGGGTGTAGTTATATGGAGGAATATACACTATCCAGAACTACTCAGAATGAGAACGTGTGTCCAAACTTATGACTGGTAGTGTATGTATGTATGTATGTATGTGTACTTTGTTGTCTTTCGTCACCCTTTTTCCCTTCAGTATTCACTCCCCTACCATGGAGTCAAAGCCTGATGGAGGACCAGTGGCATCCATCAGTCCCTCTGGCCCTCTGACCAGTGAGCAACTTGCTGCTGTTGAGGATGAAGAGCTTCTGAACAAGATGGGGAGTTTATAAGTTTATTATCATCACGCATCACACTAGCACAGTTTCAAGAGAGGATGAGAAGTGAATCGACTCGTTTACAGGTGCGTTATGTTTTTATTTTGGACCTGTGGTTTATCTTTCAGCTTGACAGCGCAGCAGATTTTGAGCAGAGACGACTGATTCGTGCTGCGTTGAGGGACCTGCTCAAGAAGAAGAGAGGTAAACAGCTGCCTGTAGAGATCCAGAGAAATCCGGTCCTTTCTCAAATGCTTTTATTTGTCACTCCTCAGAGAAGCGGGAGCAGGAGCGAGGGTCCAGGCAGCAGGATCTGAGACAGCAGTGTCTAAGCAAAGGAGGAACAGCAGCGTCCGTGAATCCATCAGCAAACAGTGAGTCCGATTTCCAAAGATGCTCTTTCAGATTCTGTCATTTTGGTTCTTTGATGAGTTTCCCTGCATGTTGTTAGAGCAAACAAACCAAGCACGTCCCTCAGCCTCCACTCCCTTCAACAGGACAGCAGGCGGGTGAGTCACATTTCACACAGAATCTGAATCTCTTCAATTGCCAGGTATGTGTATGCAAGAATTTGTCTTTGGTATAAGGTGCCAGACATTGAACATAGAATAAGAATATAGGCAAAATAGGAAAACGCAGAGATTTAAAACTGCACACGATTGTGCAATAAAACTGGAAAATACCTCGTTCTGCTGCTGGACCCGTCGTGGTCCACGGACCACAGGTTGACAAACCACCCACTGTTGGCACGGCGATGATTCCCCGTATGTGTAGATATGTAGTTTATGTGGGTACAGGTTAACTGAAACTGCGTTTTTGTGTTTAAATCACATTTGTAGGTGACACTATGGCAGAGCTAGAGGGCTGTGAAAACTTTTTGTGATCTGGACCTCTGGAATGCCATTCATTCCCTATGACAGAGAAAATGTGTCGTTTTTTGCGATTTTCTCGGAAACGCAGTAACGCGAGAGTGTCAAAAGCACGAGGTTCACGATAATTCCACACATAACGACGCATGTTGTTGGAAGTTGTTGGAACAACATAACAAGTTACCTGCCAAACTTGTGCAGGCACACGTATATAACATGTACAGTACTACGAGGTTCTAGATTTAAAATAAAAAAATTAAAAACAGTCTGTTTTCAAACTCCTATTCAACTGATATTTGTCGCTGAGGTAACTGCAGCTTTTCACCACCATCACCAGAAGGAAATTACTTTCTGAGCTCTATAATTGCAGACTTCAAAAACGAGGGAAACTTTGTGTTATCTTCGTCTCCTTTGCTCAGTCCGGCTGCAGCCTCGGCCCAGACGTGTCCTCCCTCTGCAGCGCCCAACGCTAAAAATGTCAAACAAATGCTTTTGGACTGGTGCAGGGCCAAGACAGAACCATATGAGGTAAATACGCTCCGGCTAGTTTTGTCTGTGAAATATTGCTCTGAGAAGCTTAACATAGCATCCTGTGTCAATGTCACCCCTCTCAACTGGCTCCCCTCCGGTATGAAACAGGGGGTCAACATCCAAAACTTCTCCTCAAGTTGGAAAGATGGCATAGCCTTCTGCGCGCTGGTGCATCGCTTCTTTCCTGATGCGTTTGAGTACTCCATCCTCAACCCCAACAGGCCACTGGACAACTTCCAGCTGGCTTTCAGCACTGCAGAGTGAGTTCCCGTCCCTTGTATGAGGGGGTTCCCGTGGTTGTGACCGCGTCTTTGTCTCCACTCAGTTTTCAGTGACTCTCTCTCTCCACAGAAGGCTGGCAGGCTGCCCCCCTCTGCTGGATCCTGAAGACTTAGTCCGGATGAAGGAGCCTGACTGGAAGTGTGTGTACACGTACATCCAGGAGTTCTACCGCAGCCTGGTGGAAAAAGGACTGGTCAAAACTAAAAAGCGGCCGTAGACCTTCAAGAACCAAATCTTTCATGATTGGATTTCAGTTATCAGTGCAAGCTGAAATGAACCAATTATAATATAAACCTATAATACACTATCTATGTTTGAATTGGCGGAATGTAAAAGATTCAGTATTAGATGGCTGATGTTAAATTCACAGTGCCTAATGAGTAGTGTGTGTATAGTATATGTACTGGGTTTTTTTTAGTAGTCAGTGGACAGCTGCAGCTGAGGATCAGGGGAGATTACACATCTGTATTAATCCCAGTCAGACATTTCAGCATCTGGGAGCACATTTCATGATGATGCTGTTTGGAGCTTGAGTGCGTAAGAACACATGTAATAAATATCTTGTGTATGATACTTTCCATGTAGTTATTCTCAACCCTGATGATTTATTGATGGATTTAATGACTGATTAGGTACCCCCCCCCCTCGCCTCGGCTGCTGATAGCTGTGTGGGTCATAAATTTAGTGAGTGGACGGGTTGAGGATTGACTGAGCATCACTGTCACAGCTCAAACCACGAAACCAGCGATTACTGAAGTCATCAGTGATACACGCTGACACCCATATCCAGGATTATCTGTGCCTTCTTTTCCTATAACTGGAGGACATGGAGTCTGATATTATATACAGTCCATGGCCGTTATGATTATGACACACACTGTGTGAAAAGACAAACCTTTTCTCCAGTTTCAGTTCAGTAAAGATTTCCAGCATTATTTTTTACTCTTTGCCAAATACCAGAATAATGAGAGAGAATATTTATTCTACTGATTTTTTAAATACATTAAGATGTTATATGTGTACTGTTTACGGAGAGAGAGAGAGAGAGAGGTGTGTGTGCGTGCGCGTGTCTTCAAGAAGGCTGCAGGATGGGGGGCCCACCACTACGCTGCGCAGTAATACGAAGTGTGACGAGGTGAAAGCGTCTGTCCCGTTCAGACAACATCATGTCCGGACATATGAAGTCATGACGGCCGCGCATTGACCGACACTTCGCTGTCCGCGGTGCCGACCGGCGCGCGTCTGTCCCGGACCGCCTGGGTGTCATCTCCGCGGCTGCCTCAGTCTCATCCCCCCCCCCCGGTTACCTCGGTCTCCTCCGGACCGGCAAAATCGCGAATTGGAACGTGACGGGAGAAAGGTGACTGATGCTTCTGTCGTCCGCTGTGACTGTGGGACATCAGCTTCCCGGTTCACCTTGGAAATAACGCGCGACAGCGGTAAGACACGCAGATGCATTTGAAGATTTCATCTATATTTAAAAAAAATAAAAAGGGAATCGATTTGTACTTTTCAAGGTGGTTTTATCCCCTCACCGTCTTCTGTTCCTCAGGTTGAGGTCACATGAATTTCTCAGTTACAATGGAACCTAATTTGCATGTCATGAATAATTTAAAAAAAAAAGGTGTATAATTTCTGTGTGGCAGGGCAGATAAACAAGATGGTGGGAGTGTTGGTCCATCCTCTACCCTGTGACCTGTCTGCCGACTTTGTCCGCTGTGCAGCCTCTCAAGTGAAAACAGAGCAGTATAGAACAGTGCAGTGTAGATGCTCTCCTCATACACCATGTCCTATACCAGACATCATTTCTGGTAGAGGGGTCAGGGGCTAATTAACAATGCCCAGGATGGAGAGCTGACATTAGTTCCTCAGCTCAGTTGCCAACTCATGATAACGTCATCAGTTCCGTTTGCAGACGTGAGCATGTCTACGATACATAAAGTCACAGCTTTGTTCCGGTGCTTCTACGAGCATCTTACGTCAAACGCTGATGCGGAGTCAGTCTCTAGCTGTCTTCATGCTGTTCTTTGCAGGACGATGGATCGCTTCCACCAGAAACAACCCAGTACGGATCCTTGTGGTCCCGGAGTGCAATCTGGACCCCGTGCGTTCAAAGGAACCGGTCCGAGTTTAATCCCGGATCCGCTCCCAGGGATGCTGAACGCCGTGACGCCAGCACCGGTGAAAGTGACAGAGCATGTGCGGTCAGTGAAGGCGAAAACCGAATCCGCTCCAGTAGGACAGGCAAGCATAAGCCGGCCAAGACCTACCGCTACTGGAAGTAAAACTCCGAAGCCGACCAGGGTCTCGGTTGACCCGTCCAAAGAGATCGATTTGATCCCACTTTGCATCCCAGGACCCCAGAGTTCCCACGTCCTGCCGCATTCCCCGACAGAGTCCTCACTCAATCGTCACAGCCCTCAAGGTCCCCTAAGCCCCCAGCCTTTCCTGAGCCCCGCTTCCACCCTCCCCCTGCACCAGCCGACCACCAGCCGGCCCTCCAGCCGGCCCTCCAGCCTTAGCCCTCAGCCACAGAGGAGCCCATCCCCTGGGACGGCGACACACAGCCCAGTGCAGTGTGAAAAGACCAACAGCGATAGCAAAGACTTTAGGTGAGACCTAGATTGTTCATCCTTCTTGTGTCTGCAGGAGGTGTCCTGCAGTGGTTTGAAGGTTCACACATGAATCAAAGAAGCAAATTTTCCTCAAAGCTTTATGATTGTGACAAGCTGACAGCGTCACTCTCTGTTGGCACTTAATGTCTGTGAAGGTTCACGGTCGCCATCTTTAATCCTGGTTTCTTGCTGGCTTCATTCACCAGAAACTGGACTGCTAGTTTGCTTAAAGGCATTTCGCCACTCTGTCCAGTGTAGGTAGGAGTGACAGACCCTCAGATGACAATGTTCACATCTTGGCCAGGGAAGCGCGATGGTTTGCGAGAGGAGTTAAAGAGGCGATTTTTGTTAAAATTAGAAAAAACCTTCTCTCACCGTTGGCGAAACGTCTTCAAGCAAACTACCAGTCCAGTTGCCTGTGAATTAACCCAGCAACATCTCTCACGTTGGTAAGTTGGCACCTGGTTTTTCACTTGAGGACAAAGCAGAGGTGACAACGTCCTTGAAGGACCGTCAACCCCTCTGTTGTCTCTGTCCTGTGTAATGACACACGCTTCGTCGTCATCAAAGAGGTGCTTGATTGTTATCTTCTTTTTTTTTTTCTTCTTTATGTACATAAGCCAGTTTCTGATGATTCCATCACAGATCGTGTCCCACAGCCCTTCAACCTAATTCTGCATTTATTTCCCCTGTTCCTTTGCTTTGAAAGGGTGTACATCGTCACATGGAACGTGGGATCAGCCGTCCCGCCGGATGACATCACGTCTCTGTTCGGACCAAATGTTTCCGATGGGATCATTGACATGTTCATCATCGGGTAAGTGCGGCTTTCTCGGCAGTGCCAGAGGGACAGCCGTGGGTGCCCACTCAGTCATCTGCTCGTTTTGATCTACCCCCCCCACCCCCACCCCCAGTCACCCACCACTGTCCTTTTTATCTCCATGTCCTTTTCACTTGCCATTTCTCTACTTTATCACAAACTCTCCAGACTCCAGGAAGTCAACTCCATGATAAACAAGCGGCTGAAGGATGTTCTTTTCTCAGATCAGTGGACTGAGCTTTGCATGGACACGCTCAGTCCCTTTGGTTATGTTTTGGTCAGTAAGGAGTGAAATCTCATCGTAGACTTGGTACCTACACTTCTTAAAGATGCAAATAACCTGTGTGCTCCCGTATTTGACATCTACTTAGGTGGCGTCCCAGCGAATGCAGGGGGTGCTGCTGCTGGTTTTCTCGAAATTCTGCCATCTTCCGTTTCTCAGAGGCGTGCAGACAGAAAGCACTCGCACAGGACTCGGGGGTTATTGGGTACGTGAACGCAGCTCCTCTGATGTCAGTCGGTGTGCTAGAAAGACCCCCGACCCCTCCTCCCGGTCAGAGGATGCGTGCACGTGTGGGTGCATGGGTCAGTGTGTGACCTTCCTGAGTGTGTTGATGTCAGCAGCCCCCCTGGCTGCTGCTGGTGCAGTCTCCTTCTCTTTGAGGTCAGTGCAGCAGCAGGCTGTCTGTCTGGCTTTCTGGTTTGTCCTTGTTTTTTTTGTCTGAGCACCAATCCGCTTCGCTCAGTGATGGTGTGTTTTGAACTTTATGTCCAAATGCAACATACGAGAGAGCGGTCCTCTCACCGTGACCTGTCTTTGCCCTTTTTCAAAGGGGAATAAAGGTGGTGTGAGCGTGAGGATGACAGTGTTCGGCCACCCGGTGTGCTTTCTCAACTGTCACCTGCCAGCTCACATGAGGAACCTGGAGCAGCGGATGGAGGACTTTGAAAGCATCCTGCAGCAGCAGCAGTTTGATGGAGGAACTGCTACTGGCGTACTGGACCACGAGTGGGTGGCACCTTTCTTCTGACATCCACTCCCTGTGCATGTTCGTTCAATGAATTAGAGGCTGTTTTTATTTCAACGCAATACATGGTTTGCACAGTGAAAACCATAATCCCTATTTGTAAATGTGCATGGAGGAAACAGAGAGGGAAAGACAATAATAATTATTATTATCTCTTTACCTAAAAGCTGCTCAGATCAGATATTGTCACCTTGTCTTAAAATAATGGCCTAAGTCATATATTCAGGTTTTTGAACGAGCACGAAGAAGGAGGGAGCTAATATCATGACGAAATGACTTAATTTGGTCAAATAAAATGACTAAGGCCATTATTTTTATTTCATCTGCATTTATATAGTTGTCTTTATATATAAATCATCAGTTAAACATGCATCATTTTATGCCGTTGGTGTTGATTGTGAAATGAAGTCTTTTTATTTCTGCCTTGCAGCGTCCTGTTCTGGTTTGGGGATTTAAATTTCCGTATTGAAGACTATGATATTCACGTGGTGAAATGTGCCATTGACAGCAATAAGCTGCCACTGCTGTGGGAGCGAGATCAGGTGAGTTGTTTGAAAAAGTCACCAACATAGACAGATGGATCGTTCTCACCAGCTATCCGGAGTATGTTTGCCTGCCAACAGAGGGCGCTGTTGCTAAAACTACTATTTGTCCATTGCTCAGCTTAACATGGCTAAAAACACAGAACCCATCCTGGAAGGCTTCCTCGAGGGACCACTGAAGTTCCCACCTACGTATAAGTTTGACGTGGGCACTCACACATACGACACAAGGTCAGTTCTGTTCATCTCCAGAACGATCTCATGCCACGATTTCCCTCCTAAGTACTTGTGCTTCATTAGCGCCAAGAAGAGGAAGCCTGCATGGACAGATCGCATCCTCTGGCGCCTTCGCCGTACCGGCTCCCCAGTTCCTACCCACAATGCAGCACTACAGCGCGGTCTGACCTCCTGGTTGGGTGGGGCAACTAAAGTGGCCCAGCATGCGTACCACAGTCACATGGGCTACACCATCAGCGATCACAAGCCCGTTTCTGCTGACTTTTCGCTGCATGTGAGGGACATTTCCTCAAGTCAGTTCATCCCAGAGTATTCCCGGTGTTTCTCTTTAGTATCTGTACTCCCGTTTCTGTTTTGTTTTTTCTAGTTCCCATTCAGGGTGGATCTGCCGCTAGTGGAGCTGCAGGTAAACAAGGAGTGGTGCAAAGTCTCCGATGCGACCGTCAGATTCACCGTGGCATCAACGTATCAGCGCAGCTCATGGGACTGGATAGCAATATACAAGGTAAGCGTCGTCACATGTGATCGAGGTACATTTGTGCAAGTCGATGCCACTCACATCCGTTTTTTTTTTATTGCACACAGGTTGGATTCAGGCATCACAAGGACTACCAGGCGTACGTGTGGGCTAAGGGAGAGCATGCCATGCAGGTGTGCTTGCGAATCCAATTCACACATGAATTTATTCTAAGCTGGAATTCTAACGACTTTCTTCTCATCAGGTGGTGTTCTCAGAGGAGGATTTACCCCGAGATGACAGTGAATACATCCTCGGTTACTATAGTAATAATATGAACAGCATTGTTGGACTGACAGCGCCCATCCAGGTAAATATCTTCCTTATTGCATCTCATCACAGTCCACTTTATTAGGTACACCTTCCTGGTATAATACTGGCGTTGAGCCGCAAAAATTAATAATACTCTTTATTGGTTTTCTAGTGTTGCAGTTAGTCTGAAGTTAGTTTGAAGGCTTGTCGTGCTGAGATTTCACAAGTTTGATAAAGAAAATGTAGCTGGAGGTTTGATGGTTATGGTTCCTTTTCATTCTCGGGTCCGTTAGATAAGTGCACGCAATCGATGCTTTAGGATTGTCGCTTCTCATCCTCGACAGATCAAGATTCCAGTGCACAGTCCCGATGTGCACCGCTCTGACGGCTCCGACATTAGCTCGGAAGATGACAGCACTCTGGTTCTGCTGGCTCCAAGCTCCCGCAGCCCGAGTCCTAAAACAAGCAAGCATCACCGTCACCACCGTCGCAGCCGCAGCCCTGCCGTTGCAGCGCTTTCCTCCAACCCCCTCCCCTCCCTTCAGGGCCTCAGCCTCTGTCCCCGCTCCAAAGAAGGCCAGACGCGTAGCCGCTCACCTGGCTCTGCTGCTAAGAAGGAGCGTCTGGTTTCCCCTGACACGGTGCAGTCTCCGTCCATCAGTCCACTTAGTCCTCGAAGCCCTGTGTCTCCAGGAAGCGGCGTTACAGCACCGGAGGCACTGATTGCTGCCATTTTAGGTGAACACAGACCCGCTCAGGTTAGCCCCACTGGGAACAACAGATAGGAAAGGCAGGGAAACTTTGCATAGAACAAAAACATCTAGTAGGAAATGATGGCAGAAGCCATGCATTCTGAATCGTGATGTAGTGTGCAAACATTCCACATTGTAGCCCTGCAGTTCTATATTTCTGAATCTATATTTCATCATACACTGTGTGTGTCTTGGAGTGATCCGATCCATCCAGACTCCTGATTACGAGTGCTTTTCTAGAACCGTGAGTTGTATCATACGTTAATAAACATACTGAATGTGAAACTAGTCTGAGTGCAGCTGTCCTGAAAGTGACCAGATGCGTTTGACAGTCAGCTGGACATGTGTAATAAAGACTTGTTAAAAACAACAACAACAAAAAAACAAACGAGACATATTGAGGGAGAGAGTGTGTGTTTGTGGGTTGTTTTTTTTTTCTGTTGTTGTTGTTGTTGTGTGCAGTCCTTTGTGTTTAACCATTTGTTTAAAGATGGAAACATGCATTTTGGTCTGATTGAAGTTATTTTAACTCTATAGGTCGTGGTCTGTATTCATTAAACCATTCCAATTTATCAAAGAAGAATGACATAGCATTATACCACCATGGTCAGTCTAGAAATATGTCCAGCCATGTTATAATTGACCTCCACGGGACTTCAAACGTAGTCTTTACATATGAATGGTAATCATGTCTCCATGGTTGTTTTCTTCACTGCATTTCGAATACGGTCCACGTTCTATTGAGCTAAAGGAAAATGTTTGTATTGTCGGCGATTACTTTGCTTATGTGAATGTGCAAATAAACTTGACCAGACAAAAGTGATGGACGGTGTGTTCTGATTCACTACTTCACAGTGAACTCAGCACTTCATTTATTCAGGTCATCTAATACTCATATCTTACAAAGGTGCAACTAAGAAAAAATTGTGAGGGGGAAAAAAAAGAAAGAAAAAAAAGGTCAGTGGAGTCATTTGAAATGTTGCATCTTTTATTTGTGAGGTTTCGTCCGATCCAAGATGGCGGCGCCGGTGTTGTGTTGAGACAACACGCTCATTCAGCTCATGCGGACTCAGTTATGTTTGTTTTTCTCTTTTCATTGCTGGGTTTTCCCTGGTCATCATAGACATGAACATACGAGGAGAACGTTTATAAACGCCACCGCCAGCAGGAGAAACACAGAAGAAGAACGTAAGTTGCTGTTGTTGTTGTTGTTTCCTTACGGATTGTTTAAGTTGAGACACGAGCTCCTCGTACTTGAAACTTGTGAGAAAAGTGTGAGAATATGTGAAGGATGTTTGTTTGTTTGTTTGTTTTTTGTTTTTTAAAGAAAACATTCGAAGACGCGTACGGTGTCAAGAGCGGAAACAACAGGTGTTCGACTTCCGGTGCGATGTTCCAGCAATCATCTAGAAACCTGCAGTGTTCTGCAGATCATACATATCACCCCCCCCCAATATGTTCACTTTGTCTCAGTTTGTATGCAAAGACAAACACTTAAACATGACCATCAAATATTAAAAACAATTGAATATGAATTTCCACACATCAAAATTCCACTGCAAATAAATACAGATCATACTTCGTCATCGTGACATGGTCACATTAAACAAACACTAGTACTCACAGAATCATTTATTTTCCCATTTATTGTTTTCATTTTTAAAATGCACTGTCGGCATAAGAATAACTTGTGACAGGAGGAAGTGGTGGTTGGTGTGACTCAGACAAAGGTTGTTCTGCCCATGTTGAGAATTGTCATAGCTTTAATAAGCTGTTCTACTGTGATGCAATTAAAGGAATGTGTAATATACTGAACAATATGTAGTTTGAATGCACATTTAATGATGTTTTCCACAAGCTGCAATGACAAAGCAAGGCAGCATAATTTCTATAGTGCTTTTCATACCCAGCAACAACTCGGTGTGCTTTTATATGGGGAAAAAGTCATCTGTGGTAAAAACTGGAAAAATTAAAAAAACACAACTTAAAAAATAAAATGAACAAAATTAGAATTAGATGTTTTAGAAAGAAAGAAAAAACAAAAGCAAAATGGAAATATAGCATAAAATAATGGTTTGCATTAAAATTGTTGTGGAACATCCAGTGCAAATGCAATGTCACATAATAACCACAAGATGGTGTCACTCAGCCGTTTTTGTCCTACAGCAGCTCACCTGTGCGAACATATTCATCATCAACATATTCAACATATTGAATGGATCCCAAGTGGGCCACGTTCAGCCAATATGAGCCTGATACACAGACCGTCCTAATCTGGATTTATCTTTGAGGGTAGATAGACCTGTTGGAAACGTGTTCATTTATCAGTCGTCCATAAAAGGTTTCCAGACTTTAGTCTTAAATTGGGATGTAAAAAACTACTGACGCTTTTGGTAGGAGTGAGTTTTAAAGTCTCACTGCAGTTGGCGTGAGTTTACCGGCGTAATTAACACCTCGTGATAAACATCTAGTTCATACAAAGTGCCTACTGACGTAATCCTGTATTAAAACATTCACCGTGCTCCAGAACCCCACCCCAGACCACTCCTGTGTTTGTGTCGGTGTCAGAGCCGTGAGATGAGTATCAGCTTGTTGAAACCTCCACATTGTGCCGTGTGCCAACGCTGGAAGCTGGGCGTCAGTCTGCGTTTCAGATATGAGCGACACTGTGCGACACCCACCACCATAAATACACTATAGCACCATAGGTCTGTCAACACTAAATCAACTCCTCACCTTTAAGTGTAACGATTGACATCACTGGGCCTTCTCACCAGCACAATGCGACTGTATGAACATCGTTTATGTCCCCACAACACGAGTAATTCCTCAGCACACACACCCCCCTTCTGCTGCTGAACGCTTCCCATCAGTATTCTCAGAGCGGTGCAGGATTAAACGGGGTCCGCAGCACAGGGACAGATTCTCATTCCTTGGATATCTGGGGCCCACCTCAAAGACCCAGAGGCTAAAACGGGATGTTTCAGAACAACTGGCATCTTTATTCAATTATGTCTGTGGCGAGCGAGTTGTCACCTCCAATTCCAGCCCCTGTGCGGTCTTCATTCAGAAGAGTCACCTAGGGATGGGTTTGTCAACATGCATGCTTGGTGCCAATTTCTCTGTGCCATGTCATGTTGTGCTGATTTTACACATGCACAGAAATCTTTATGGGAATAAAGCTCAAAGCATCCCTGAAAATGATTAATAATTCTACACAGAGAGAATAAAATGGTAAAACTGTGTCTTTAGCTGTTCCGGTGTGTATTCAGAACTGAACTGATCCATGGTGTTGTGACATCCACCATCGTTCTTGAACCCCCAGTCGACCTGAAACTGCTCATGTGGTGAGGTAAACAATACCCCAGAGTTTTGTTTACATCAACATCCACCCCTGCCATGGTGACTCAGGCGTCATGTGTGAGACGACACCTTGACCGGTTAATCCCCAGCAACGGCGCTTAAAATGGAATCTAACCTCAAAGTGCTACAGAACGAGAAGTAACATTTTGTGGTTGGCTTAATATATCGGCGATCTGAAATCACATGTGTAGGGTTACAGCTGCTCGTGGAGCAGGGACTAGTGCATTTAGTTCTGCTGAACTTCATTTGTACAAACGCACAAGCAGTTCACGGGATCGTCTTCTCGGAAAAACAACTGAAGCAGCAACAAGCTTCGGGATGATTTTCGTTTTCTTTGTGTCAGCAGTGTGACAAATGCCTGAGGTGTCTGATGAGACAAAACCCCTCAGCAAATAAAAATAGTGACACCAAAGGTCAAAGGGGGATCAGCATCGTTTCCTTTCACTTTCCTCTCAGGCCCACGCTGTTTAAATAAAATCCTCTGCTGATCTGGAACGTTGATCTGAGATGCTTGATATTGATTTTACATGTAGGTGAATAATGAGCATCTATCTGTTGGTCAAATCAGGTTTTATTATTGTACCCTGTTTTAAATATGCATAGACATATACAGTACATACAGTATTACTATGTAACGCCCACACTCAACCGATATTTAAGAGATGAGATAACCCTAAACCCCACTGACAAACCTCTCAGAGAAATCGAGGGTAAATTAATTCTATCGCTCATTTGCACAGCAGCATTCCTCCAAAATGGCCCTGATGAGCTCTCCAGATTATAATAACATGTTCATTCCCAAATGGTGTCTTGCAATCTAATCAGATCAACAGAAGCTTATCTCAGGCTGCGCTGATGAAGGAAACAAATCAGCTAAGCTGAACAGAAGGCCCAGCAATGCATTATGTATACGTGAGCGGGGGGGGGGGGGGGGG
>CAAKHB010001585.1:0-11817 GCA_901007665.1 Aeoliscus strigatus | reverse complement strand
CAGACTTGGTTGTCACTCATTGCAGATTTTCCTGATATAGTGCAGACCTCACACACACACACACACACACATACACACACCAGACTGGAATTTCTGGTCCCCCTCCACACACCCCCGACCACACCAACCCTTCTCTGCCCAGACAGGTGCTTATTAAGGACAGCAAAGCCCTTTTCTTCGTCTTGCAGGGTTCTCTGAGGTCAAGAGAATGAATATGACAAACCCAAGATTGAGAGAGAGACAGAGAGAGAGAGAGAGAGAGAGAGATGGCGGTCGTTTACAGACCACCCACCATCATCATCCTCATCTTTTTTACAAATCAAAAACTGAAAGTTCACTGAAAGTTTCTCAGGATGTTTTCTTTGAACTCCCACATAGATGGAAGGAAATCCATATGAATCATAAAAGCCTTTGAAACCAGCTTAAGCATATTTGTGGATCTATAACTGTTCTTTTCGATGCACGTCAGCCTTTTAAATGTCATGACTGAGCATCTTCCATTGTCGAGGATAGTAACTGTGGACCTCCCCATCATTCTGCCGAGCTCAGCCTCAAGCCCTAATTCTCCTGCCAGTGTTGTGGTTTTTCTCCCGCTGCTCTCTTTTGGGAAGTTTGTTTGATATGTGACGCCGGAGAACGATGGGGATGCGTGTTGTGAAGAATGGTATGGACGCAGAGAGCTGAGTACGGCGGGAGCAGTGGAGGGCGCGTCCTCTGTGGGCCCATGGGTTGGTTTCGGTCGTTACTTTTTCCTTGGTTGGGGAGTCGACCTAAAACCCTAAACAAAAGGATTCCGGTGTTTTCCCCGTGTTTTTTTATTATAAATGTCCTGTGTGTGTGTGTTTGAGCATCGCTTGATGACTCTCATGGGTGAACTTTACAGCCCTCCGCTCCCTCTGTGTGTGGTGTTCCCTGAATCACATTCCCCATATTTTGGTCGCGGATCAAATGTTTGATCTGAAATCTTCTGTAAACATTGAAATCCTCACATATGAGTCATTTTATCCTGGCGACTGTTCATCAGCTGCCAGTCGTTGGGCCCATCAGATTCTGTGTGTACCTCAATGAGTATAATAATACCTTCAAAGGTCAATGTTCCAGGACCACGCCTTCTTCTACTTCTTCTCCTTCTTCCATCGTTTCCACACTGATTAGAAACTTGAGACTTGGACCAACTAACATGTAGATAACCTAAAAAGGGAAATAGTCTTCAGAGGATAGCAGATGGATGGTGAGCCTGTTGCAGTGTCCTACAAAGGAAGTAAGCCAGTCACCTCCAGTTGAAAATCTGCTCCCCTGCTCCAAAGTGTCCATTCAAATGCAGAATCAGTCTATGGAAATGAAGCCAATGCCAGTTCCACTTTACTATACACCTCCTGTTTTTACACTTATACTTTATAATTTACATTTGTACAGTCGCTGTTGTTCTAGCCCATGAAATTGTAATTAATTTATGCTCCAGACGAATTTCCTGCTGATTTCTCATCTGTGCTACACAGGAATTATTAATCACCACATTTCAGTTCAGTAGCCTCCACTCTGACCTCCACTCACAGGCTCATAATAACTCTGGAAGTGAGCAGGTGCTCTCATCACCCTAATGCACTGGAGGGTAATGCGATCTGTGGGTAGACGGGTTGTAAGCGAGCGGCCCCCCCTGTCATCTCTTCAAATCCCACCAGGCAAAACCTACACTCCTCCGAGTTATTAAAAGAGACAATTTATCTTTGGCAGATAAATGCACGTTGACATAAAATATCATAATATATCGCCAATATTTGTAAAAAATCTATATTTGACCGTCTCTTTGGTTTCTTCTCTCCTAGAATGCGGCCCACTGGTGGACACCATGGCTGAGCCACCAGTAGTTTAAAAGCCACCAGTAGTTTAAAAGCACCAAATGCCAGATGTGACCCTGATGAATTATAGATGATAGTGGTAAACATACGGTCGGCACGATGTTTCCACTTCACTGTTCCTTGTCTGTCTAACGGTCTATCAGCGGTATCTGCACCTAATGCTTCTGATTCCTTCATTTATTGATGGTGTGGACTCATGCCTCCTTTCCTCTCCTCTCCTCTCCCAGGTTGGGCAGGTGTTTGTGTGCAGCAGAGGTTAATGCGTCTGTCATGCCGCCCCTCTGAGACATCATGCATCCAATTGTGATTAATACACGTGCACACACACACACACACACACACACAGATAAGAGAATAACTAAAATCTCTAGTTTGATTTTGCGTCTGCCAACATCCTCCAGGCCCAGGGTCCTTTTCTTGTCCCAGTCTGTCAGTGCTTTTATTTTAGCAATATGAATCCTGTTTGGACCATCTGCACCATACGACCACATGGGACTCAGGGAAACTGAGGACAGAATTGGCTCGGTCTCAGTGGGGAACCCCAAATGGATGTTTTGGCTTCCCCTCCAGTTCATCAAAGTCTGTCAGAGAACATTAGACTCCAAAATCACCAACAAACAAAGAACCATCCAGTGCAGAGAACAACAAGGTCACAGAGTGGTTCATAAAGTACCTGTCCAAAAAGAGATATACTGGACCAATATCAGATACCAGATACCTGGGAACCCCCCAGTATTCATTTAATATTAACGCCTCTTCTTTCTCTCTGTTCCCACATCTGTTTTTCAGCATTCTTTATTTACTTAATGCGGCATTTCTCCATTTTCTTGCAAATCTATTTCCCATCACCAGCAGTGATGCGACTGTGTAAAGGAAACATAAACAAAGACTTGGTGAAAAGCAACAGGCAAGCTTGACTTAACCCAGCTGCTTTGTCTCTGGTTCTGGTTCAATGCACAAATGTGAGCGAGGACTCAGCAGAGCGACAGGTTCCCTGTAACCTGACCTGGCTTTGGCTAACCTGTGTGGAATTTCAAGCTTTAGCGATCAACTTGCTTTTCAGAGGCGGACCAGATATGAAATCTTACATTCCTCCGACTCAGAAGTGGAACATAGGGATCAACTAGTTGTGTTCACCTTCTGTTGGAGCAGCCAATAATTACCTGCCAGTGTTTCAGGTTTGTATGTCAGCAGCACACCATCGACACATTCTCACGGCATAAACTGAGCTGCAGCACATTTGCACGTATTCAGTCATCAACAGTCTGCTTAGATTATGAAGAAACAAATGAGCGGCAAACTCCGTATGAACCGAGACGTTGAGTCACCCCAAATCTGCCGTTTTCATCCTCATTCCCCCAGACAGCCTGAAGTTATTTCCAGAAACATGACGTGGCTATTTTTTACGTGCTGAAAATGTCACCATCCTGTTTACTGATTCTCTGCCCCACTTTGCCACACGCCCGGCCTCCTGTTCTGCTCCTTCCGCCCACCGAGCGCTGTGAGCGTTGGAACGCATACACGACCAGCGAAGATAAAGACAGAAGAGAATTCACACCCCCAACCAGACTTTCCCCACCTCTGCTCTTGTAATTACGCCACAACCTGCTTCTTCCCTCTCTAACTGCTCTGTCCTTTATGGAGCATTGACCGTTTATCTTATTTACTCTCCAGTGTCACTTCTTAGAATGTGTTACAACTTTTTACATGTTGAAGGTACAAGAGGTACATATTGTTTTAATAATAGTAATTATTGTTGTTATGATACCAAAAGTTTGCACAAAAGTTTGAATGTTGCAGACTAATCAGATGTTCCGTTAGTAAGAAACGCCCTACAGCTGGAATAAGGTCAGAATCTGACACATCATCAACGTGATTATCAGATGGTTAAGGACAATCAGACAAATAGGAACACACTTCATGAGGTTGGTGTGGCAGCGCACCGTTTTGAATGTGAACGTAGATTTAAGTTGGTTGACTTTTGGACGCAAAGCTGTGTGTTGTGTGCGTATTGTGACCCCCTCCCCCTCGTGTGTTCTCACAGTGTCAGGTTTCTGGTGATACTGCTTTTCTACAACAGTAAATCAGACGGGCATCTTCATAATCATACAGCACTTTCCTACATGTGTTATGGGAATGTGGTCTGATACAACCGTAAAAATAATACAAACACCTGGGGAAATCATGCCTAGGCCGAGCTTACTCAGTGACCAAACACAGATAATGGGGGTGTCCAAACATGACTTTGAAGCTGTAAAGGTCGGGATGGTCACAGCAGTCCAAAATATCCTCAGGTTATGGAAAAGTACAAAAAATGGATTGAAACTATGACAGAAATCAGAAAGAAGTCATAAAAGCAGATGTTGGCGAGAGTTAATAATGATGGGGAGGAAGAGAGGGGGTCATGGGGCTGTTTCTTGACAAAGGGTTTGTAAGAGCAACAGCACATAAACTGATGAGCTGGTATCGCTGTGACTAAATTCACATTTATGTCAGGTTCCAACTTACCAGCATGAATATGTAGGGGCCAGACGCCAGGGAACCACTGAAACCTGTGTACTGTAGATTATTAACTGACAAATACAAAGTGGGGACATAAAGATGCAAATACACTGATGAGCATGTGTGAACGAGGGAATTCACACAATAAAATACTCGTTAGCGCTGAAGGAATCCAGCGCTCACTTCGCGGCATCAACTCATAAAGTGCACTCGCGGCTTTTGGTCTTTGACATGATATAAAGACACGCTGACCTCCAGGAGGTCATCGGAATGCAGAGAGATGAAGCCAACGGGAGGGGGGAGGTAAAGTCTGGAGAGAACATGCGTCTGGGAACCAAGTGTGATTCACACGCTACTCATCCTCGTACAGCCTCGTTCAGCCTCAGGCGCTGCACTGAGAGGGGCTTTGTTCGGACCCCGGTGTGTTTGTGTGAGCGAAGCTTCCCAACACCTGAAAAACTGTACATGTTATTTGTCGACTTCGGACTAATCAGGGGTTCATCAGACATCCATGTACTTGTTTGTGCTTTTACGCAGAGAAACAGCTAATCAGTTGGGTCAGTGTCTTCCTCTCAGCTATGTTCTCCCTCACAGCCTCTGCAGGTGCATGTCTGTGCAACAATGAAGGCGGATTTACTCTGGAACCATCTGCACTGTGTCTCTACTCCGTTCCTAGATCTCAATTCACACCGGGAGCATTTCAGCAGCAGGAACGAGAACCCCCAGCGATAACCCTATACGACGAGAGTCACGAGACGCAGTGAACGACAACAACAAACAATTGATGATCTTCATTTTCACAACCACGGGTAAACAAGCCTCTAAATGTTCTTCTCCACCTCGACGATGAATCTTTTCTCGTCCATGACTGTCTGACCCCCGACGCACCTGTGACATTGTGGGTTTTTAATTCATACCGATACTGGAAAGCTGCTCACTTTCATGACGGTTTCCCCTGTGGGTTTGTGTTTTTCCTCCCTTCTCTTCCCTCACCTTACCTCTGATTCTTATCACACCAAAAGAGCAGGAGTTTGTTTGGAGAAACATAATGATAACAACAAAAATAGTTCATCCAAAGAGCTGCTATCTAGCCATTATCCATGGTTTTCTTAAAAATAATCAAACTAATTTCTTACGTCAATAGCTATGGGTGCTGGTTTGCTTGTAGACGTTAGTCACATGATACACACCAGAGCTAGTACTTGATTGCATAACCATTGTTTTTTGATGACTACAGCCATGCGTCTCGGTGGGTGGTCTACAGATTTCTTCCATGTCTGTAGATTCCTGCTGAATGTGAGTTCTCACAGAAACAACCTGACACACACGAATATCCTGAAATCAGACACACACTCACATCATCCATCGTCATTCAGATTGTTGCCTGTTTAGACACAATCGTTATGTATAAGTAAAATCTGATGTGGCTTCACGTGACTTTTTTGGAAGGAAACGGTTCAGTGATGAAACTGGAAACAAGGACTTTAAGTATGTGCTATTTGCTGACCGGCGTAAAAAAGGCTGTTTAACTGATGTGATTTCTGTGGCTACAAGTACAAATGGATGCAGCCAGTCCAACAAAGAAACCAAAAGTCAGGTCTGTCAGTATGTTTTCTATCAATTTCAGCAGCTTGCGTTCAGAATGTGCTGTCAGGCTGTTTTGATTTGATTTCCAAGCACAAACTGTCGTCATTAAAATGATAGATGGATTTTTTTTTTCCTCATTGAATTTGTATGTTTAGCCTCCTTTGACCACTATTTGGTTTGGCCTGTAAGAAAGAGCAGGTACGCAGGTGAGTGTGGAGAGTAAATCTGATCTTTGTCAGTTGACTCATGAATAAAGTGCTCCTCCAGCATGAGCTCCACATACAATGGAGAAACTATGGAAACTAGAACTCACCAACATGTTTTTTTCCCGTTTTTATATTATATATTTATATGAACTTTTATTTTTATATCACTGGCACTAGTTTAACTACAACAATAATAAAAAAACAACTATGTGCTACTTTTCTCCTGCTGGCATTTGGGCTATTTGGGTTTTGGTTCAGTCTGGATTAGACAGAAGAATCCCTGACACACATACAAGTGACTCCTATAAACACAACTTTGCAATGTGATGAGTTTGTGTGTGTGTGTGTGTGTGAAAGAACCCTCCTCTGTGAAAGGAAAGCATTTTTGCTGACATGTTAAAGATATCTGAGTCCCGATGAACCCCCGAACTCGCACACTCCCAAGTGTCCTGCTTTGATAGCTGAGACCTGATCTGACCCGAGCATCTGTGGGCAGCTAATGCATCTGGCAGATGGCTGTGTGTTTGTGTGTGTGTGTGTGTGTGTGTGTGTGTGTGTGTGTGTACATGGTGAGCATGTCCATCTGTGACAACTCTGGTAAAGTTGGCCTTTGTGTTTATTTGTGCCACGTCTTAGAGCAGCGTCTGAGACCAAACATGAGTCAGATGACGTGGATAAACGCAGTGAATCAATACGTTGATGGCGGACTACCATAAAAATCTTCATTCTCTTAAAAATTACTGTATTGCACTCATGTTAACCACATCTCAGACCAGAGTTTTACACTGGCTCAGTACTAGAAGTAAGTCGACTTTACATCCACTCAGCAAAAAGATTAAAAAATGACATTTGATGGACTTGTTTACATCTTAAACAAAGCTGTTCCTTTGCTGTCTGAATTTAGGACTTGATCTGAGTATCACCAGTGTGTGTGTGTGTGTGTGTTTCAAGGAGTTTGACTGACGACCAGTCATGTCACTAACATCCAAGATAAAGGGTTTGCCAAGTATCTTATAATGTATTGAGTCGTCTTTGTAAATAAGATGAATGAGGGACCTCTGCACACATTTTGTGTCCTGTTGATGGTGAAATTAAACGCCTCTGTGTTTCTGTCGTAATCTCAGGCTAAAGCTTGCAGGGACAGGCACAGGAATGCAGCGATGGAGAGCAGAGAAATATCGTCATCGAAAGCTGAGTGTGCAATAAAAGTGTGTGTGTGTGTTTTTTTCAGAGTATGTCTGTAATTGTTTGACTTTGTGTGTGTTTGAGGTGCGGCGGAGTCTTGCGTTATCTTTGCATTCCAAACCAACTTACGGTTGCCATGGTAGCCTAAAAAGGACACAAAATCTGACACCCACCCACCCACACACACACACACACACACACCCACACACACACACACAGTCCTGGTGTCTGGCTCTCAGAGGCATACAGTTACACAAGGGGGTTACCTTTAAATGCTCAGGTTTTAAGAGGGAACCTGTAGAGAAGAAAGTGAGTCCTGAGGGAACCAGTGTGCATGTTGCCCGTCGTTCTCTTTGTAGTGTTTCCTACTCGCAGTAAACGGACTGACTGCAAATACAAGTTCCTTCGTTCTTTCATCTTTCATTTCAAACAGCTGTTGACAATGTTCACGTTTCACCTGAGCCTGAAGTTCACTCGTTGTTTTTGTTTAATTTTCAGTGGAAGAGAATCTGAGACAAGTGTTGGGTTTCAAGTGAGAAGTGTAAAATGTCTCCTGTGCCTGGCTTAAGCGTTATTCCTCACAACCAGGCCAAAGGCAAACAAAGACCTTTTGGTGTCCTGACAGGATATATTTTATGAGGCCTCCTGTGGTAATGGGAAGTGACATAAAGGAAAAGAAAAAAACCCAAAGGAGCATGATACCCGTTTTTTTCTTTTAGCCCAATTCATTATTTTATTTTATTTTATTTTACCACGACCCTTAAAGAATTATAGTTGCTTAATCTGACAACCATCAGATTATCCTGATAGCAGTGTTTCTATCTTACCGCAGAAAAACCTTCAATCGTTAGAAGTCAATTTCTTCCTACTTAACATTAAACACCCGCTTCTCTCCTGAGTGAATTTAATTTAAGATGATTGTCTCTTTAATAATTCATTCCCGCAGCGGGCAGAGAGCGTGTACTTGGACACGCTGATGTTGGCATGTAGAACCTTTCATAGAGTCCATGAAGTCATTCAGTCAGCCTCTGACTAAAACAATCTATTTGATCAAATATGATCATTTCCTATTGACCGTTTTGCATATTTATATTTAATGGTGAAGCAGATATGCGGGAAACCTGGAGAGATGCAAACATCATACATCATGCAGAGGTGTCAGGGCTGCTAATATTTCATGATCCTGTCCCAGTATCTGCTGCCGGTATCTGGGCAGCGATTGGCTCTCCTCCAAAGGCATCTTCATGTTGCCATGTTTGCCCCTCACTTTCTCCCAGACACGTCCTGCAGCATGTCAGTAAACTGCTAATTCATCAGGGTGCATTGGGAGCCAGAGTGTCTCAAGGTTAGCTGATACTCACCACATTCATTGTCATTCACTGTGATAAAAGATGAGCAGCTCTGCCTGTTTTTATGTTGTTTGCAGCCTCACGGCCGCCACCAGCTGTATCTGTATCAACTAAAAGCATCTCCAATTGATCAGCTCTCAGGTGTAAGATATCTAACTCCTCCAGTGTTCATGTCGCAGTGTCCCTTGTGTTATCACTGTGTGAATGTGTGTTACCAACTGGGCACATTATATAGTGTGAATGGGTGATGAGGCACGAGAAAAGGGCTCTAAAAAATAAAAATGCAGCTTGCAATACCTTAGTTTGGCCCCTGGTGTGTGTGGTGTGGAGGGGGGGGGGTCTTACTCTTAAATCATCTACTTGGGCCCATGGGTATCTCAAGACTCAACCTCTGGCAAGTCTATCAGCTGACATCTCCCTCAAACTGGATATGTTTTGTCTTCCTTTTCTCAAAAATGTGCACAAACAGCAGCTGTCATGAGGACATGAATGGTACTTCAGATTTCATCAAGTGTACGTTTTAAAAATGCACTTTCTGTACGATTTCTGTTCTCTTGCTCGCTCCCGTTATGCTGGAGCCGATCCCAGCGGTCAATGGGTGAACCGTATTTCTAAGCAGCTACTATTATTATGTTAACCCCATTAAGTGAATTATTAGACGCTCCACCGCCAAACGGCACTTGAGAGGATTGCAATCCCAAATTCAACAGGTGCTCTTGTAAAAGAAGAACTTGTCTTGGATCCCGTCTCCGCTGGCCACTTATGATGATTGTCTCCACGCCGCTGTAAATCATTGAGTGAACTTCAGGAAGTTGGTTTCTTCTGTGTCCAATTGATTCATCCAGACAGGTGTGTCCAACACAGGAAGTGAACGGGGGGAGGGGGTCTGCCCAGCTTTGGGGCTGAAAGATGTTTAATTCTACAAACTGATCAGAATCTGCAGCTCGCACGTTCATTTTTAAGATCTTTTGGGCCTCGAGGACGACTGAGTTCAAATCCAGCAGAACATCCAGGTTGTTTGTTTGCCTGTTGGATGAGTTAAAACTGTTGGAAGTGTCTGATGCCCACGGATGACTGGCTTCATCCCACACAGGGGCTGTTTGTCACTTTGAGACCCTCCTCTCTCCTTTTGCTGCCTGTGATTGCGAACAGTGGGAGTCCGGTCAGTAGCAGTGGTGTTCACATGGAGGGAAGAGGATGGATGCACCCACTTATCTCACGTCGAAGAATCGCTGCAAATTGACTGATTGATTTTATTTACAGCAGCAAAGACAATAAAATGAAGTAACTGTAAGGTTGAAGGTGGCACTTTGAAAGAAGGTGGACAAAACTAAAACTACAGAAGATGATTTGGAGTGACATTGACATGTAAAAATGACTTCTGGGATTACTTCAGTCATCATTTTTTTCTCAGAAGTCAAATACATTTTTACATGTTTCCAGTTATTATGTACATGTACGGTGTATATATGTATATATATATACACACACACATTTCTACATGTTGGTCTCACTCCAGTATTTTATTTGAAGTCAGAATGGACTTTTTCTCAAAACTCAAATACATTTTTACATGTTTACAGTTTTTTTTAATTTCCATGTTACCCTAATCCACTCCCTAATAAAGCTAATAAAGTGTCTAAACATATTACAAATAAGAGCAAAACATACAGATATGCAGTTGGAGTGCAAATTTACAGATGTGTGCAATCTCTATAAATACAGACTATGTTCAGTTCTAACTCTAAAAACCATACAATATCAGATATGGACACTTTTACATTTTATAACAGATGTTCACTGTATCAAAAAAGTCAGTGCCTGCCTTCCTCCTGCAGCCAGTGGAGCCCTGGAGCACTGAGGACAAAGAAGCCCCTCCTCCGGAGCCGAGCGGCTCAGGCTGCTGCAGAACCCCGGCTCACACCTCTGCACAGCGGCAGCAGCAGCAGCTCGACCCGCCCGCCGCAGCCGGTGTGCGGGCTGTGAACCTGTCCGAGCACGGATACCAGCTGCTGTTTGCGGGAGTCCAGACGCTTGAATTCTACGTGTTTTCACGCATATTTATTGGAGGAATTTTCTGTTGCCAGGCCAGAGGAAGTGCGGGCAGGTAAGCGGTTCCCTCTGCGTTTGCTTCACGGTTTCAGCCAAGATGTGTGTGTGTGTGTGTGTGTGTGTGTGTGTGTGTGTGTGTTTTCTTGTTTGGTTTGTTTTTTTCTCACCAACAAATCATGTCAGTTTTTGAGTAGTTACAACGATATCTCCAAATGTTTTCGCCTAAAGTGTCTGTTTTCATTTATTTTTGTTTGTCAAAACCAAACCTAGTCCAGATTGAGAGGGCAACAGCTGCTAGATTAGAAGTTGTGAGGGTTTTGTGAAAGTTTTGGTCGAAATCTGTAAGAAGCCAAAAAGAAGTTCAACAGAAATGTCTTCAGGTTGACAGATTTAGTTAAATAGTCCTGTACAGGTCTTTCAGTTACAAGTGTGTGTGTGTTCCAGACCCCCTCACGTGTTCGACGGTAACAGGTTCAAATCCATCATGACTGACTATCTTCAACCAGCAGTCAGTCTGCATTGAACCACGTCTCAGTACCAGAACACAGTGACTTGTCTGCTTCCTGCCGCCGCTGCTGCTGCTCGTCACCCTCGTTTACAGCCTGTAGACTCATACAGAATGTGACTTTGAGCCTCAGATGGGTTTGTCGATGTCGCGTGAGGGCTGGATTCCCTCAGTGAAACTGCTTTTGAGACATCTAGTGGTCTGTCTGTGATGATCGTGTGCACAGGGGTTTTGGGGGGTTGAACTGGACAATTAACATTGAATCCTAAAATCTTACAGAGAACAAAATCTGCCCACTAGTTTAGATTCGATCATACGGAAGTCTGTTTTTTAACGCCAACCCCATGGAATATAGTTCTGTGATTTGGGACACGAATTTGTCAGATGACAGAAGTTGGTTGTGTGTGTGTGTGTGTGTGTGTGTGATGGACACAAGGACGTGAGAAATATTGAACCTTGAGCTTGAGGAGGTGTGGGGAATCTCGGCAGCGGGGTCGATCGCTCCTCAAACAAGCAGAGCTGAACATGTCAAATCCAGTTGGACTGTGAATTTTTTTGGGGGGGGGGGGGGG
>CAAKHB010001584.1:0-17000 GCA_901007665.1 Aeoliscus strigatus | reverse complement strand
TGCACCAATCGTCCTCCTCTTCTTCTTTGTCCTGTTCTTCTTTGACCAACAGTAGTCCAATTTCCAACAATACCCTGTAGGTGAACAGCACTGTTGGCGGTCATTGTTGACCCGGGCCCCGACCGATCCGGTTTGTAAATCGGAAAAGTGAGGTTACAGGGAGCAGAGGTGGTGAAGGTGCAGGAGTTTAAGTACTTAGGATCAACAGTGCAGAGTAGTGGAGACTGTGGAAGAGAAGTGAAGAATAGGGTGCAGGCAGGGTGGAGCAGATGGAGAAAAGTGTCAGGAGTGATTTGTGATAGAAGAGTTTCAGCTAAGGTGAAGGGAAAGGTTTACAGGACTGTGGTTAGACCAGCTATGATGTATGGTTTAGAGACACTAGCGATAGGCAGAAGACAGGAGGCAGAGCTGGAGGTGGCAGAGTTGAAGATGCTTAGATTCTCTTTAGGAGTGACCAGGATGGATAGGATTAGGAATGAGGTCATCAGAGGGACAACACAGACAGGAAGGTGAGGAGAAAAAGCTAGAGAGGCTAGATTGAGATGGTTTGGACAGTGGATACATTGGTAGGAGAATGTTAGAGATGGAGTTGCCAGATAGGAGACAGAGAGGAAGACCAAAGAGGAGGTTTATAGAGTGAGGGAGTGAGGGAGGACATGGAGGTAGTTGGAGTCAGAGTAGAGGATACAGAGAACAGGGAAAGATGGAAATTGATGATTTGCTGTGGCAACCCCTGAAGAGGGACAAGCCGAAAGGAGGAGAAGAAGAAGAAGCGACATGGTGGACCACCCAGCAGACGGTGTTTCTGATGAGCCGCTCCGCATCTCCCACAGAAAAAAGGAAACGGCCCGTGGCAAAGAACCGCAGGGCAGTGTACCAACCATGGGTTAGATTGGTCCCGGAAGATTCTTTCACGCAATAACGCTCTCTTCACTGCTTGTGCTTACGTGGAGGAAAGGGCAGGCCATTGTTTTTCTGGACATCTGATTGGCCAGTGGGTGGTGCTTTTTGAAGGATCTGATTCAATCCTGACAGTTACCCTGCTCTGGAGAAAAATCTGGCTTTGTGATACAGAAAACTCAGGGTTAACCCTGAATTTATCTCGCTAAAACAAAATCCTGCTTTGTGATACAGACCCCAGGTCTAGACCAGACTCAGACCAGACTGCGTATTCACAGAGACCCAACAAAACCCCCAGGAGCAAGCATTCGACAGCGAGGAAAAACTCCCGGTTAACGGGAAGAAACCTCGGACAGAACCTGGCTCTAGGTGGGCAGCCATCTGCCGGACCGGTTGAGTTGATAGGGAGAGGGAGAGGGGGTGATAGAGAGAGTGAGAGAGAAACAGACAGACAGACAGAGAGATATGCAGCACCAACAGTAGCAGCTGTACTATAAATTAGAATAACCCTGGATTTACACCGGCTGCGTGTGCGTTGCGTCACAGCTATGGTCCATCAGTCAAGTGACCGACAAGTTCCTGTGGTGAAAACACGTACAATCGTGCGAAACTACATGTATGTGTGATAAATCCAGGAAGAAAAGTCGTGTCTCCAGGTGGAGAAACAGAGGAGAGTCGGACTTGTGTTTGACTTTTTCTTTCGGTGTTTTGTGCTTTTACCATGGGAAAGTAGCTCATTAGTAAATAAATACTCTTTATTGATGTACAGTGTTGAAAGTACTGGAGAAATAATGTGAAATACGATCTGCCGTCAACGTTGAGCGTTTTATTCTGAAAAGTAACAGGATGTTTTATTTTGTTTCTGTTGTGGACTTCCTGCCCTGCTCGATGGATTTTGTGCTAGCTTTATGCGTCTCAGCTCCGGCATCCGTCAGAAATAGAACCTCTGCGTATCTTCGGCGCAGCGCTCTGTACTGCCAGAGCTGAGATGGATCGGAGACGCAACGCACACGCAGCCGTGTAATCTAAGTTAGAATAAGATTATTAATACAGGCTCTAAATAAAATATGACTTGCAATACTACTACTAATAATAATACTGGGCGAGGTGGAAGAAAGCAACTGGGAAGGTCCATTACAAGATCTCCAGCACCCTCCTCAAGTCCCCACCACAGCTCACTGTAACTTGCAGTCGAGAAGGGCACAGAGAACTCTGGGAGGAAGTCAAGTTAGTAACCTGCATTATATGAATGTGTACAGATGGATGGAGATGGAGATAGAGAGAGATAGTGAGAGAGAGATTTTGATTCTTACAGAAGCACTTTATTTACATATTTATATTTTTATATTCAACTCAGTGGAAAATACAAAATTACAAATTAATTTATCCATTAAAAATGGTGCAACTTGTAGCTTATTGTCATCAACAGAACAGAACTCCATTCCAACACCAACGGTCTGTAAAAGCCTCCAAGTCCCCAGTGTTTTTATAGAAGCTGAACTCTAGATAGAGTCTGGCTCTGAAGATTTGTTAAAAACACTTTTTTGGCCTCCACCCCTTCTCTGTTCTTAACTCTGTTCCTCCTGCTCACATGATGAGACATATATTTACATTTGACTCAATTAATCAATTAACTGTCCGACTTGTAGCTTACACAGTCCACATTTCACTTTTATTGTTTGTGGTACTTTTGCAGTCGTGATGTTGATTTTTATGAAGTGGTTATGGATGATTTCTCCGTTCTACATGATTAGGAGGTTGAGGGACAGACACAGTCTCTATGGGGTTTTGGCTAGGTAGCTGCTCTAATGGAAGACCAGAGAAGCGTGTAGGACGTTGACTCTGCCTCTTGCTCTCAACTCTTGGTTGTCATGGGTTAGGCCAACTGATAAACTTGGCCATGTAACTAGACAGAGCTATATCATCCAAGGTGTGATGAATCTCCTGATGAGACCAGGTCTTCCCCAGAAAGTCTCACAATTATCTATGAAGCCCACATCATTATCTGGACACCACCTCGACAGCTTGAGGTTGAAAGATGACACGCAGCTATACATGTCATCACTAGTCAAGTTTGGCCTAGGGGGCTCAGAACTATAGAGTCCATCATTGTCTTTGCATATATGCACACCGACTCTACATTTATCTTAGTGACCTCCAATTTAGGTAACCAGGTTTCGTTGCTGCCAACGTGAATAACTGTTTTACCATACGTACATTTATCCTTAGCCAGCAGCTTTAAATAGAATCAGATGTCGCCTGCTCTGGCCCCAGGAATACATTTGACGATGGGTGCTGGTGTTGCTAATTTCACGTTTGTCAACCACGCATGATTCTTTTACTTCATCTCTCACATGATTCTTTTGCTTCATCTCTCTGTTAACGCTTTAACTTCATTTGTCTGCGAACACATTTCATTTGATTATTTATAATCATCAGGATTATTGTTATTTCCATCTTCTTTATTTCCATATTCAAGAATCAACATCAACATGATTTTCCCATATTCCAGAATCAACATGATTTTCTTTAATCAAGTATGTGGTTGCAAAGTATGTAGTTGCAAAATTACTGATTTTACTGATTTTAAATTACTCATGACTTCATTGTTAATCACAACATCATGTTCAATACTCAAAACATCATCAGTCTCTTAATAACCAGAATTCAATCGTTTTGTCATTGCAAATCCAAATGCAAACCCATTCTATTACTACGGTAATCATAACTTCATTTTCTTCATTGGAAGCAGAACATCATTATTCAATGAGAACATCATGATATAATCCATAAAACACTTTGTCTAAACTCAATCAACGTAATCACTTTGCTGCCTTTAGATATCATAGTCTCTGTGTTAATTCACTTTGGATGGGAAGGTTCTCATTTTGGAGGCGACCTGTGGTTAGTCTAAGCCTGCAGAAGTCCCTCAGTACCTTTTTATGACAATGCCGGAACGCTTGATGGCACCAATGTGTTTGCCAACATTTGTGGAGGGTGTGTGGGATCTCACCCTTCTTGACACAACCTAGAACACCTCAACTCCATGAAAGTATGGAAAGAACTAGCAAAAAAGGGGGAAACAATTGATAACCAGGAGATGGCACTTCTAGAGGCTGAGAAGATGAGATGGAGAGCAGTGTTGACCCGTCCGACTGCGATTGTGCAGTCTCTGGCAGTGAGAAATCTGGCACTATCTGGGGGTGTACAGAAACATTGTTCATGCCATCTAATGGTAATTTCCTCAAAGAGGTTGTATCAATGGCACAATTTGACCCAGTAATGAAAGAACATCTTAACTGGGTCTCAAGAGTGCAATTTATATACTGTATTTTATTTATTGATCTTGTTTTTTGTGTTCAAGTTACGTTTTTGTATTTAAGATTTTATGTAATAAAATGGGCGACACGGTGGTGTGGTGGTTAGCACCGTTGCCTCATAGCAAGAAGGTCCCTGGTTAGCTTCCTGGGCTCTTTCTATGTGGAGTTTGCATGCTCTGCGTGGGTTCTCTCCGGGTACTCCGGCTTCCTCCTAAAAGCATGCTGAGGTTAATTGGTCACTCTAAAATGTCCTTAGGTGTGAATGTGTGCGTGCGTGAGTGGTTGTCTGTCTTTCATGTGGCCCTGCGATGAGCTGGTGACTTGTCCAGGGTGTACCCCGCCTTTCGCCTGTTGACAGCTGGGATAGGCTCCAGCACACCCGTAACCGGATTAAGCGGCAGAAAATGAATGAATGAATGTAATAAAATGATCTAAATTATATAATGTGTTGTTGTGTTGGTGACAGGGTTTGGGGGGTGAGTCCTTTTAGTTAGTGGGGGGGCGTGCAAGGGATAGTTTGCCCAGAGAGCAAATCTAGCCAGGACCACCTCTGACGCCACCCTGAACTGCCCGGCCCACCGCCGTCAGTAAATTCCCAACCCTGGGTGAAACACTGAGCTCTACATGTTGCTAAGTCATTTTAATCTTTATTGTTCAGTGTTTCTGTAATAAATGTTAATTTCACCAAACTGTTTTTCAAGGTGTCAAAGTTATGAAGGTATAAAGATAATAAATTAACATTTACATTATTTTGACAATATAACACAGCATCAGAACTGTTTTGCTCTGCTGTACTACTAACCTTTAGCCTGATAATGCCTACATTGAGCCCACTTTATGGATCAAAACATAATGTGAACTACTTGAATAAAACTGTCTGAAAACACACTTACACTGGCCAATAATAAAAGTATCAAACGTAGGTCAAATGTGAAACAACCGATTTGTATAACTTGAAACGAATGATTGGATTCTTCTGTCACATAAGCCTCTTCTCTGTCTGCAAAGCCTGTGGAAAGAATAATATACAGTCGATTTACAAATATAAGACACAAAGTATGCAAAATACAACATCCTATGAAGGTGAAGGTAAGGTCTTTCACTTTCCCTCAGGTCAAATGATGAATTCATCTAGTGTCAAATTCCATCTTGCAGAATACAAATCTCTGGCTGTGATTCATTGGAAATGAAGTAAGGCATCAACAGTGTAATATTTCAGAAATAAGCTTGTGTCTGTAGTAAATTTATACTTTGTACATGAATGGACCAGTGTTAACTGGTATGTGTTTATTGTGAACAACCTTCGTTTTAGACAGTAAAATCACTAATAAATCCGGTTGAATTGAAACTAATATGTTGCTTTTTGTGCGTTTTGATTTAACTTTCATTACTTGAATCTGTCAGGGTTTTATTTCGGGAGCAGATAGCTACGTTGATGAAAGTGATGCTGGATCAAATGAGCTTTTACAGGAGCCTGTTTGTAATAATCTGTTTGTCTCTTTATTCTTAGTCATTTATTAGACACTTACTTAGTCATTTTATTCTGAGCATCAAGCATCATGATTCAGCTTTATGAAACCCCAGGAAGATTGTTGTTGTGAGATCTTTGTCTGCACAGCTCTGTCATCTTTTGAAATAACTTCCTGTGTTATTATGATGGATATCGAGGCTAAATCTCTCATTTAGTCTCCAATGAGGACTACTGATGAGGATGAGAAGCTGCTGAGCAGTGGAGATGGAGGTGGAGAACCTGCTGTACTGCTGAGACACTGGAGGCATCCCACCAGCCAGAGGACAAACACCAGCGTCTCATGTCTGTTCATCCTTCAAGAGGTCCAGCAGCACCGGGGTCTGAGAGTGGCCAATCTTTGGACAGCAGTTATGTGTGTACTGTTAAGACTTAAAGGCTTAATGTCTGTTTCTTTATATTTTTCTTTTTTTACTGTTTTCAAAGCGTTTCTAGTAATATAAGAAATAAATATGCATTGTTTTCATATACTGAAGGATACATCTGTTTAGTCTTCAATTCGTCTGACAGATCACAAGTTTGTATCATTGCTGTTCTGTGAGAGCTTGTACACAGCTGATACGTCATCCAAGCATGTTTGACATCGAAGGTCTGATGCATGATGATGAATAAACTGTCACAGAAATACAAAAAAGTACAACTTTGCCTCTAATTGATGATTTACATATTTAAATTCTGCTGCTACTACTCCTAGAACGATATAGTTGTATAACTTGGAAATAATAAAGGAAAGTACATCTACACTGGACTTTTACACAGTGCTGTCACTGTACTGAAACAGCACAGAACTGCACAGAACACACAAAAAACCCCAAATATAAGTATATTAAATAAAGTATTAAAAACAATAAATGTATCAAAGGCATATGTGGAAAGTGCATAATTCCACAGCTGAGACATTCGTATTTCAATTGATAACTGATTAATTCGGGCTCCATGCCTTTATTAATTGCAACTGCCAGCACAGCTTCATTACATGATGGTACACTGAGACCGTCTGACACAATCAGGAAGTGCGCCAAAGGGCTGACCGTCCGAATTCACTGTCATTTATGCGGTCCGTGACTACACTCACAAGTGTAAGTCCGCACTCTAGGTAGTGTGCCACCTGTGAATTTGGACAGCCAATGACCGACTCACTCATACACAAACAAGGTCATGCACAGCAAGTTCATTTGACTGACAAATCGAAACACTCGGAGTGCAGATCTATTGGCTGATTTAAGTGGGCCACTCAATTCGAGAAATTTTTACACCCTCCCGTGACAAGGGGCAGAGCTACAGCAGACAGAAGTTATGATAGATCAACTTACTTTCTCTTATACTACTCAGCCATACTGAGTTTACCCAACGATGACAAAAATACCTTGTAGGTCATTATTTTTCATATCAAACACACCCCTCCCCTCTGAACAAAAGCATCATCCCCTGTTTGTAGAAATGTTCCTTATCGTCCCTCAGTTTTAAAAGTATCTGTCTCAATGGAGATTGTTGGTCTTGTTTAATTATTATCTCCATCTTTGACTGAAAGTCCAGTTGTTTGAGTTTAGATCTGTAATCCTCCATTTGAAAAGTAAAAACAAATGGATGCTGTACTTGACTTGCTGACTTTAGATTGTAGCTGCTGTCACTTATTCTGCGGGTGAGGACAGAGTTGAAGAAGAATCCTTGGTCTGACTAGTGGAGGAGCCACTGCAACTGCGTGACTCTCCTAGTGTCCCTTCACAACTGTTTTACGGTCGCTCAGCACAGGAATAGTGATACACAGACATAACGTTGTTCACAAAAACACTGTACATTGTATATATCAGCGAAACCATGGACGTTTTGTTCATATAGCATGTGTTTGAACATTTTAATAGCGACATACAGAGAGACAGCGATACCGTCTCAGTGCTAGCAGCCAGCAGTCATTGTCAAACCCCTGTGGCGCTCAGACAGCTGGTGCTACACCACACGTCAGTATTTCAATGGGGAATGCGAAAATTCAACGATTTTGAGTAAAACTCGTCTAAAATCAGTTACGTTTAAAGGAAAATAACTTTACAGTACAAATCTCTGGATGAATTTTACCATTTAATTTATCTTTTCCATTTTCCATTTTTTTCTTTCTATGCTCTCTTATAACATGGTCGACCAGCAGCTATATACAGTGACACATTTATGTTTCTGTGTCTATGAATAGACTGAACAACAATAAGCAACGTCACAAGAAACAGAAATTAAAGAACAAAAAACAGTGTTGAAACAGTATGAAAGTGGAAACATCCTCTTAATGTCCTCTGTCCTGTCTCCTTGACATCCTCTCTCCCTAATGTCCTCTCTCCATAATATCTTCTGTCCTCCTGTCCCCCTTCAGGGTTGTAACGTCCCAGAGCAGAGCACTGTGCATGTTGTCCTTCCACCATCTTCTCCCCGACCTGTCCTCCTGCAGGAGCGCCTGGTTCGAGGGTGGATGGGGGGTCACAACAGTTTGACAAAGTTGGATCTCAATTCAACCCGCCGCTGCGCCCCGTCCTCAGGTCTGGCAGTTGTCTTGGAGCAGGAAGGCAGAAACGAGGAGAAGGTGACTGCAGGTATGTGAGTCTGAAGGCTTTGTCCTGCGCAAGTCAGCAGGTTTTAATGTGTCAGTAGGTTTTAATATATCAGTAATGTTTAATATGTTAATAGGTTGTAATGTGTCATGTTTATACTGGGGCTGGGACTCAATTAAAAAAAATCAAATTAATTACAGGATTGTAATTAATTCATCGAAATTAATTGCATTTTAATTACATATCAGTATTTCACATGAGAAGAAACCATGTTCTTGTCTTACGCCACCTAATCAGAAGACTGAAAAGGTTTGGAAAAGATTCCTGGAAAACTATAATCTCACACCTGCTCACATCTGCACAATGCACAAGATGGCGCCAGGTTGTTTGGCGACTCATCTCCCATGGCCGCTCTGTATTGTGCTTGCTACAGCCCTATTATTTTGTGTTCTTCCATATGTTTCTGCATTGCTTTCTTACGACCGTTTAGCTTTACTCAACATCCGTGATCTTAATCTCTGGGAAGCTCGGACATCAGATCCGAGTCGGGAAATCGGATTCCACCACCACCACCCCCCATGTTGTCAGATGTACTCGCTTACGGTACCTGTGCCGTGTTCTGGGGCTCCTCTCTGTAAGCGCTCCAAGCATAGGGGAAAGAGGGGAGGTCTGCTTGTAAAGTTTAAGATCCAGCAGCGGTCGATCACTTGGGGAGCTTCTCTGCGTTTGGTGTTGGCCTGTCGTCTCATGCTCCCTTGCCAGTCCTGTCGGTGTGTCCCTGGACGCTTCATAGATTCCCCACACGGAATCCCCCTAGTCAGAATTCCGATGGCGTCAACCAGACCACAAGGATAACAAGCTTCCATCCCTGACTTGGTTTGCTGGCATTTTCGGTGTTGGTGTAGCCATGGCACTGACCACTCTGTCCTCCGTCTGCTGAGACACTCCAGTCCAGCACCGCCTCATGTTTGCAACAAGCTAACTCTTCGGATGGCCTTGATTAACATTCGCTCCTACCTGGCCGACTGCAGTTTCTCCGTCAAGCTAGGAGAGTGCTTCTCGACTGCTGCCCAGCTCTCTTGCAGGGTTCATCAAGGGTTCATCCATGGTCCAGTCCTCTTCCTCCTCTACTAGGGGAAATTCTTTTCACACCCACAACATCTCTTTCCACTGCTTTGCTGATGATGTTCAGCTATACCTCCCTCTGAAGGCTGATGGACAGGCTGCACTCCATTCACTCCTTGCTTGCCTCGCCGACATCAGAGAGTGGATGGGTGTCAACTTCCTCAGCTTAAACGAGCGCAAAACCTAAATAATAATCTTCGGCAAAACCACACTAGACCTCACCACCAGCGTCCTAGACCCCCTGGCCTCAAACAGAATTTAAAATTTTTTGATTTTTTAATTTTAATTTATTTTTAATTTTACCTTACTTTATTTTTTCTCATGTCTCTTGAGGCTGCTGTGAACTGCAAATTTATCATCTGTGATTTATTATTATTATTATCTTATCTAACCTTTGCACAAACGACTTAGGTAGAGCTGTTCATGCCTTTATAACATCATGGTTGGTTCAGAACGCAGACGCTCACCTTCTCACATCCAGTAAAAAATGTGACCATATCACCCCAGTTCTTACTACACTGGATACGCTTCCAAATTGAATTCAAACTTGTACTCTTCACATTCATATCCCTCCATGGCCATGGTCTGTCAGACCTCCATCATCACTCCCCTGTCCAAGCTCTCAAATCCACCGATCAGCTCCTACTGGAGGTAACAAGGTCTCGGCTCATGACCAGGGGGAACAGGGCATTTGCTGTGGCAGCCCCCAAGCTCTGGAACGCTCTCCCCCTCCACATCCGAGCTGCGCAGAGCCTAAGTCCCTCCTAAAAATGTTCTTCTCCTCTTCTTAATGTTGGTTAGCCATCTGTTTTATCCATCGTTGCCCATTTGAACCCATTTTATGCACTTTATGCACTTTATGCCCCACTGCCGCACTCAGTTCAGTGGTGTTTCCTGTGCTGAAGTGCTGAAACATGCAAGACTGTCCGTGGAAATGCAATAATATTAAACATGTTCTTGTATGCCCAAGACTGGGAAGAGACAGGTGTACAACAGCTCAGATTACCACCTTATACGTAACGATTGAGATGACAGGAGCGCGCCATGTCTCCAGTAAAACTCCTAAGACTTGCTTCACACTCAAAATTTTTGGTGTAAGTCCAGCATTAGTTAGTTAGTCAGCTCTGCCTTCCATGCCAGCATCAACATGTTTAGCATTGAGGTGATACCGGAGGCTTGATGTGCTCAAGTGAGCACAAATTAATTTTTGCAATATTTGTACACAGCGTTCTTATCCACGCTTCCATTGGGGAGTTTTTTATACGTAAACTTTCCATCCAACAATGAGTTCTCGTCTGCTTGTTCCAGCTCCTTCGTATTGAGGTTTGTTGTGATCTGATGTCACTCAGTGCCCTCAGTGCACTGTGGTGCATCAGTATAATTGGTACGCCAGAAACTCGTTCACTGAGAAAAGTCCCACGGTGTCTGGACTGCAAAAATAAGTGTGATGAAAATACATATACACAACAATGTTTTTGTAATTAATTTATCTTTTAACGCATTAAAAGTCCCGGCCCAAGTTTTTATATGTCCATAGTGTTTAATCATCATACAAAAACGATAATTATGGTACACTTTGCAACGCTGAGTAGTATTGTAATCTGTTATATATTTGTCAGTATGCAAGATCCAGGGCCTTTATGAGGAGTACAACTGACAGCACTTCCTGTCACAGACAGGCGTTCCTGTAGTTCTTTCTACGTCTTTTGTAAAAGCTGCAGCTCACTCCAACCGGGAAAACTGAGGGTTCGCTGTCGAGTGTGTAAACACCCAACGTTCACCATCAGCAGGGTGAGTGTGTGCGTGTGTGTGTGTGTGTGTGTGTGTGTGTTTGTGTGTGCTTGCGTGCGCGCACACGTGTCTGTGAGATGATGGTGGTGATGACGCGCTGTGTCTCAGGATCCGTCCCACTGGGACGATGTTCTTCTACCTGCCCGCATCCATGGGATATGTCAGTCGCAAGGTTGTCTTGGCAATGAAGCGGTAAGAGAACAGAATTTGCGTGCCTATGTTTCATATGATGGACATGGAGTGGTATTGTGTGAAATGTATGTGTGCACAGGAGTTCTATATGAAGTGTGCGTCACACCCAACCTCAGATGACTCACTCTCTGTTGCCCTGGACCTCATCATGACCAACATCAGGGATGTCCCCTGCATTGCCTGCACGGACGTCATGTAACACACACATACACACACACACACACACACACACACACAAACACAACAATAAGATTAGATTAGATTAGATTTATTGGTACCTCAAGGGAAATTCTTCTTCACTGACTGTACATTACAGAGGAAGGAGAACATTGCATATTGTAGGACAGACAACAATAGTAACACACATAAACAACAAAGCAGTAGCACATAGACGGGTCTGCTGTTCAAGGAAGTTTTAGCTGTGGGAGTCAGGCTTATCCCAAGACGAGCCCTCCTGAATTTGATGGTTCTGTACGTGTGCCCTGAAGGTAGTGGGATGATGAATTGGTGTATAGAGGATGGGTGATGTCTTGTGCTATGGTATTTGCCAAGCCAGTGTTTGACATGTTTCTTAGTTCTGTGAGGTTGGGTGTGGGGAGACCAATGATTTTCGGCGCTTCTGTAGTTTCTGCTCACCCTCTGATGACCTTTGGTCATCTGACAGCGTCTCTGTCCCTGTCTTCAGGGATGTGGTCCTGGTCTTCCAGTGTGCAGAGCGTCATGTGATCTGTCTGGACTGTTTCCGTCGTTATTGTCAGACAAGACTGAACGATCGTCAGTTCGTCCATCATCCTGTGATTGGCTACTCGCTGCCGTGCGCAGGTACTGATCTGTAGTTTGTGATGGTCATCCCTTCATTTCATGTGTTCATGAACATTCATGAATAAATACATATTTATTCATACAGCCGGATGTGCTGACTCGCTTATTAAAGAGCTGCATCATTTCCAGGTGTTGGGGGACGAACAGGTGAGTTTGTTCATGTGTTCAAACGTGCATGCTGTAATTACTTGCAGGTGACATGTATTGGAGGCACACAGGATGTGTATTTAAAACACTGCTGTCTTGCAGTACCAGCGGTACCAGCAGTACGGGGCAGAGCATTGCCTGCTGGCGATTGGAGGAGTCATATGTCCGTCACCTGGCTGCGGCGCAGGGCTCCTTCCGCCTGAGGGCAGCAGGAGGGTGGAATGTGACCCACAACTCGGCTGCGGCTTTGTCTTCTGCAGGAACTGCAGCAGTCAGTACCACCAGGGGCCATGTCTCACATCTCTTGCTTTGTCTGCGACCGAAGGCGTTCAGGTGATTTAATCATTTGACTTGGATGGATATGTGTGACGACGATACGATATTTGCTGTTAATAGCAGTTCTGCCACAATTCAATGACACATTTTTGATTGGAGTCGACATAAAGACCTACGATCAACATCATAAACCAATTTAACGCAATGATCATATTGATCGTCTTTGACGTTTGACAAATATTTCTCAGTTAAATGAAAATTAAATGTAAACCTCAATAAACACTAAATGAACAGTTTCTGTCCTACAGATCATAGTTAGTCACATATTGAGTGAGTCACATATTCATGTCCAGAAGATGAACTGATGTTTGACTCAAGGCTGAGGTTCAGCTGTCGGTAAGACATGTTGAGCAGCAGCAGGATCTACGCTGATGACATCCTAACACAAACCATCATCACCATCAACTCCAATGTTGTCAGGAGTTCGTCGTGGATCAAGAGGCATCTGTCAGAGGCCGGTGGGACCAGGCATCTCTGCGGTACATCCAGGAAACAACCAAACGCTGTCCTCAGTGCTCAGTTCCAGTTGAGAGAAACGGTAAAAAACAACAATCCAACAATCCTCCAACACACACACACACACACACACACACACACACACAAACGTTAGGACCCTTGATGATGAACACCACAAAGAGCATGAAACAGAAAAATAGGACTGTCACAGATTGTTGTCCAGATTGTTGTGTGACCTCGTAGTCTTGTGGTGGGAGAGCTAGCATTCACAGTCTGTTGGACAGGTTAGCACTGTTTTTACATCATGCTCCAAACAAAGTAATCAACTTCAAAACTCACATAGAAAAATACCAAAATAGATTTTAAGACAGGAAGACAAAGGGGGTGGATCCTCTGACACACTACCACACATTTAAAGTATTAACATCACATGATGCTAATAGCTGTGTTCAAGGGGAAAATTAGTCCAATCAGGACTAATCATGATTGTACACATAGGGCCTGATTTACTAAAGGTTTCCTGTGTAAAAGTTTGAGCAAACATGACATTACCCTCGAAAAAATGTGGAAGCTGATGTACAAACGTGATGCAATGAAGTTTATCTTCAGTCCTCCAACTGTGCAAGAAAACAGTCCTTGCTGTAAATTACTTGCTGTCCATTTAGTATGTTTAACTCTGAATATGCAATACAGTTACAATTTTACATCATGGTGCAAAATGTGTGGCAGTAGAAAACTCAATGTTGTCAGTTAAACAGACGCACCAATCCATATTTATTCACTTCCGATCCATTAACGATACCTGAATTTGGTTATCTGCTGATACAGATACATTTCCGATACGAGAGCTCTGTTTGATTTAATATAATTATTACCATTACTGTTGATATTATATGATTCTGCAATAAAGTCTTCTCCACAAGCAAGTAGGATATGTATGCTTATATTTACCAAAACACAACCGGAGGTAAGGATAAGGTCAGAATAGCAGGAAATCCTGTGAGTATTTCACATTGATTGTCAATATTTATCAAATTCCAAGACTGTGTTAAACTACTAGTGCAATATACACTGTCAAAAAAGGTTTTCTGATGTCATATTAGATAAGTGGAATATGTACACTGTGAATTTCAGGGGGAAACGTCAGAGCTCTAGATATCTGTTGTGAAACTCAAAGCTTTTACGTGTTTTATCTTCTCTAATACGTGTTTGCACACTTAACCATGCAGTTCAGGTAGTGCCCTCTGCAAAAAAACATTTCCATCTAACTATGTTGTACTGTGGCTCCAACAACAATTGGCAATGGTTGTCCATCCTCTACAACAGGGGTGTCCAAACCGGTCCTCGAGAGCCGCATATCTTGCAGGTTTTCCATGTCACCCTGCTCCTACACAACTGACTCAAATCAGCAGCTCGTTGTCGACCTCTGCAGGACTTCACAGAGACTGATTCAGGTTTTGTAGCTTCTCTAATCAACAGTTTTCATGTGTGCAAACATAATTGCGCAAAGGTTTTCTAATCACCATTCACCTTTTAACATGATTAGCTAACAAAATGTAGCATTAGCACACAAGGGTGATGGTTGGTGGAAAAGGCCTCTGTAGGTGGAGGTAGATATTCCATTAAAATCAGATGTTCACAGCTTAGAATAGTCATTGACCACATATCTAGATGAGTCTGATTCATTTAACGTTGTCGTCATTGAAAAAATAGGAAGACATTTCTATGTGACCCCAAACTTTTCAACAGTAGTGTATGACCGTGTGACTCCCAAAATAAACCAGGATGGAGTGGACTGTTCCAGAATGCTACAACAGGGGAACTTTCAAAGGTGTGAAGATTTAACCAAGTTAGGTTAAGCACAGACAAGTTCAAAATAGGTATTAAAATAAATGTAAAAATAAACAAGATAATTGTGACTATTTGACGAATCAAAAAATAATTGATATATTAGTTGACAACAATAATAATTAGTTGCAGCCCTACTTTTTATTTGGAATCTTAGGGACTTACAATCCCTTACCATCCCACTTAGCCATCACTTAAAAGGACCAGTTGATGACTTTCCTCACAAAATTAAAATGTTTTTTATTACATGGACAAGACATAATAAAATACTCTTGTCACTTTTCTCATTATCATCAATGAACTACATCTACACCTACTCATACGAATGATATGAAATCTTGTACTTGTGAGGACTTTCTTCATACTTGTTGTCTCCTGCAGGTGGCTGCATGCACATGCAGTGTGTGGTGTGCAGGGTGGAGTGGTGCTGGCTGTGCTGCGTGATCTGGAACAGGGACTGTATGTCCAACCACTGGTTCGGCTGAACATGCAGGCAAACACTAAATCCAATCAAACATCATAAAAACTCATATATTTCTGTGTGACATGTATCTATTACTCTGCATATTTCAAATGTGTGTTTGTCAAAACAAGTGGTAATGTTGATTAGATGTAAACAGAGAAGTTCATACCGACAAAAAACAATAATGACAACGTGAAAAAAGAAAAAAAAAACTACAACACCAATAAACAATCAATACATAAATAAAAGAATGAATACATACTGCAGAAGTAGAACATGCTTGAACTTCTATGGTTTCAAAATTTGATTTTGTTTATAGCGATTCTGTTTGTGAAATAACAATTGGGATGATATTTTCAAATTCCTTTATAAACAGAAAAAATGTTTCTTTTGTTTGTGAACGTGGTGTTTTGAGTAATGCGTTCAGATTGATGAAGTAAAAAGCAGTGGTGAATAGTTTGTATTTTTGGGAATATTCCAGATGAGTTTTACAGAAGGAGCAGTTCAATACTTTCACAACTTTTGTAACAATGTTTGACAAGACAACACATGTGAATCAGCTTAAAGTACACATCTCCTCAAGAACTATTTTTAGCAAACAAGGTAAAAGACTAAACCTTTTCCCAACTCACGTCTGGACAATGTTACTCCGGTGAAATGTTGCTGTAAGAGCAGAAACAATTCATGAGCATGAGCAGAACGAATTTGTGTGTAAACTGTTCGTAGAGGGAAAGTTACGTGCATCTGCCCATCCATCAATTTGTCAATATTTTAGTATAGTAGCTCTGATCTTTTCGATCTTTTCTGATCTTTTAAACCCAGCCACTAGGGAGCAGTTGCGGAAGCCATTGTTGACTGGTGCCGGTCCCAAGCCCAGATAAATGGGGAGGCCAGCCACTAGGGAGCAGGTGCGGAAGCCGTTGTTGACTGGTGCCGGTCCCAAGCCCGGATAAATGGGGAGGGTTGCGTCAGGAATGGCATCCGGTGTAAAACTTATGCCAAATCAAATATGTGAGTGATCAAAATGATTTCCAAACCGGATCGGTCGAGGCCCGGGTCAACAACGACCGCCAACAGTGCTGTTCACCTACAGGGTATTGTTGGAAATTGGACTACTGTTGGTCAAAGAAGAAGAGGACAAAGAAGAAGAGGAGGACGATTGGTGCAGGGAAAGAGGGAAAAGAGGAAGGTTAGAAGGATCAGTCTGAGGTTAGGAACTCTGAATGTAGGTTCAATGACAGGTAAAGGTAGAGAATTAGCTGACATGATGGAGAGGAGAAGAGTAGATATTTTGTGTGTGCAGGAGACTAGGTGGAAGGGCAGCAAGGCAAGAAACATTGGAGGAGGCTACAAGTTGTTCTATTATGGTCTAGATGGGAAGAGGAACGGAGTAGGGGTGATTATTAAGGAAGAGTATGCTAGGCAGGTGGTGGAGGTGAAACGAGAGTCAGACAGGTTGATGTGTGTGAAGGTAGAGATAGAAGGAGTAATGGTGAATGTAGTTAGTGGTTATGCCCCACAGGTGGGCTGTGAGTTAG
>CAAKHB010001583.1:0-12362 GCA_901007665.1 Aeoliscus strigatus | reverse complement strand
ACAGAACACCACTCGGGTTCAGATCAGGGGGGCCGTTCCTCCCAATCACTCCCCTCCAGGTGATACTGTCGCTGCCCACGTGGGCGTTGAAGTCCCCCAGGAGAACGATGGAGTCCCCGGCTGGAGCACCTTCCAGTACTCCCCCCAGGGTCTCCAAGAAGGCCGGGTACTCTGCACTGCCATTTGGCCCATAGGCCGACACGACAGTGAGAGACCTATCCCCCACCCGAAGGCGAAGGGAAGCGACCCTCTCGCTCAATGGGGAAAACTCCAACACATGGTGACTAAGCTGTGGAGCTATGAGCAAGCCCACACCAGCCCGTCGCCTCTCACCGCGGGCAACTCCAGAATAATAGAGAGTCCAACCTCTCTCAAGGAGATGGGTTCCGGAGCCCAAGCTGTGCGTGGAGGCGAGCCCGACTATCTCTAGCCGGTACCGCTCAGCCTCCTGCACAAGTTCGGGCTCTTTCCCCCCCAGCGAGGTGACATTCCATGTCCCCATAGCCAGAGTCGTTGTCCGGGGTTTGGGTTGCCGGGGCCCTCGCCCGCGGCCGCCACCCAAACCACATTGCACCGGCCCCTTCTGAGCCTTCCTGCGGGTGGTGGGCCTACAGGAGGGCGGGCCCACGTCGCTCCTTCGGGCTGTACCCGGCTGGGTCCCGTGGGCAGAGACCCAGCCACCAGGCGCTCGCCCACGAGCCCCAACCCCAGGCCTGGCTCCAGGGTGGGGCCCCGGTGACGCCAATCCGGGCGACGTGCGCTTCCTTGTTTTTAATTTTCTCATTGGGGCATTTACAAATAAATTGACTTCTCAATTCAATTCAATTCAGTTCAAAGACTGAGTGCTCTCCCTGACGCAGACTTAGGAGTCCGCTTGTGTTGGCTGACTGAGTGCCGTGCCCAAAGACCTTGCGTAGTTCCCCTAAAAAACCTCGAACGAGGCGCACGCCAGGGTCCTATATTCCCACTCCGCCGTGCCACACAGTCTCGCTCTCCCTGTGAGCTGGTTGATAGTGAAGGCAACCTTTGCCCCCTCAGAGGCAAGAGTGAGAGTTTGCAGGGCAAAGAAGATGGAACAATTTGTCAAAAATGGGTTGCAACCCTTGGGCTCACGGAGTAGTTCCAATACGTGGTTCAGACAAGGGAGGCCGGAGGAGATGGGGGTTCGGAGGAGGAGGCGTCTCAGGGGCTGGGCCAACTGGGGCTAGCTGGACGACCGTGGTGGACAATTGCTGCACCTGGTCGGCTAACGAGGAGAGGACCTACTCCTGGTTGGCAGCTATCTGTTTTACTTGGGCCGCCACCGAAGCCAATAATGCCTCGTGGTGCTGCAGCGCTCCCTCGATGCGCTCAAAGCGATTCTGGGGGGTTGTGTGTGCTGGGTCCATCTTTGGTCAGATTGTACTGAAAGGAGGGGAAATCTGGACCCAAATGCAACACACGGGACATAAGTTCCAAAAGCAAGTAACAATTTATTGGGTAACAAAGTATCAACAAAAATCTCTTCAGCCGGTAACGGGAAGGGTACTCCAAACGGTTGTAATAAAAAACTCCTCAACCAATAACGGGAGGGAAACTCAGCCAGTCACGATGATAATCCGTCTTCAGGCAGGGACGGAGAGGCGATCGGTTAGCACGGGAGGTAGGAACAGGAACGGGTCGAATCTGCAGCAGGAAAACCAAGACAGGAGAGACATGCAGGCACAAACAACGATCTGACAATGATGAGGAGGGCAGGGGAGGCTTTAACACCTCTGAGAGGGGCAGGTGTGTGTGGTTGAAGCTGATGAGGTGAGAATGGCTGGGAGTGGTGAGAGGTGATGCATTCAGGGGAGATGGGAGATACCAGTGATGCAGGCAAATCATGACAGTTTGTGATCATGTATTTGGTTAGAAAATACAAAATCTAAATTCTAAATTTAAATTTTTGCTCAGAAAGGGTAAGTTGGATATAGGGGGATAATTATTAAGAACATTGGGGTCTAAAATGTCTGGATTCTTTAAAATGTGTCCCTCGAAAGAAAAATGTTTTAAAAGTGATGTAGGAATCGGATCTAAAAGGCAGGCTGTTGTGTTAACCTGGGGTTGTCTTGGAAATCTTCAATGTTCAACAAAGCTTTACTTCTGAAGTGGGCTGCAAAGTCCTCACAGAGGGAGAAAAGAAATTTGGGATTATTTTTATTGTCAGTGATGAGTATAGCAAAGTGTGCTAATCTTGCCTATCTGTAGATAGTTATGCAAAGGATAGGAGGATTGCTAAGAACAAAGGCATCCATCCATCCATCATCTTCCTCTTATCCGGGACCAGGTCACAGGGGCAGCAGCCTAAGAAGGGACACCCAGATTTCCCTCTCCCCAGGCACCTCTTCCAGCTCTTCCGGGAGGACCCAGAGGTGTTCCCAGACCAGCCGAGTCACATAGTCATAGAGTGACATAGTCGGTGGCTCCCGAACTGGACCGCCTCCGGCCCCTGGCTGCACCTAGAACTTCAGAAGGAGTGAGTGTGTGTGTGTGTGTGTGTAGAGAGGTGTGTGTGGTGCCAATGATGAGTGAAATGTCTGACTAAGATGCAAATTAAAATAGGGAGAACAGAAGGGACGCAGTCATCCAGCCACTTGCAGATGGCAGATGGCAGAGCCTGCTGTACGCCCCAACTGGCTCCCAAACCCTCAGTGTCTACAGTGTAGTGTCTACTGTGGGGGTTGCCAGAGCAGGTGGGTGCCAGAACACCAGAGACCCCCCCCCACACACACACCCCTGTCCCGCCGTGGCCCCCCAAGGTCCTGAGGTAGAATAAGGCGGGAAAGGTGAGGTGGGGGCGACCACCAGGCCAATAATGTCATACAGCCACAATAATGTCACTGGACGCAGAAAAAGCCTTTGATAGAGTAAATTTGAAATTTCTATTCGCCACACTTAATAAATTTAGCTTCAGGAAAACCTTTATAGACTGGATCAAAACACTATACTGCTTCCCTCCACCTGCTTCCATCTCCAGAGAGGCACCAGGCAGGGCTGCCCCCTTTCTCCCTCCCTTTTTGCCATATTTATTGAACCAGTCGCTGCAGCAATTCGGCAAAATACTAATATTAAAGGGATTAAAATTTCAAACTTGAAGACCAGAGAGAGTCGCGAGTCAAAGGTAGCCAACTTCATGTTGATGGAGCATAAGATCTCCGTGAAGTCGCTACCTGAGGATGACGCGGATCCAGGTGAGTCCTCCAGATGGCACCTCTTGGAGCTCGGCGTGGGCGTCTTGGTGGCTTTCCAGTCGATCGTGGCCAGTCGATCGTACCACTTCTCGACGTAGGATTCCAGTCCTTCCAGAGTGTCCACTTCCAGCTTGATAGGTTTGTAGATTCGGCGTTCTGTTAGTTATGAATAGATAGTTGTGTTTTTTTTCAGTTGCGCGACGCTATGTTGAATCTCCGCACAAGTGTCACAGCGTCTCGCGGTACTACAGCATCCTCACGGGGTCCCCCCCGTGAAATGAGTCACTTAGGTGGTGATTTCAACTGCACTACAGATTTCACAGTGGACGGGATAGGTGAGGAACCCCACGCACAATCAGCCTTAATGTCATCATACACCTGAATCTCCAAGACACATGGAGGGTCAAACGTACATAGTTCCTTGAAGCTGTGCTGGGAGGTTTGGAAGGCACAAATATGTGTTTTCTGTCAACAATACACCTCCCGTTCTTGCTGGGTTAAATTGTAGGCAACTGGACTTCTAGTTTGCTTGAGGACATTTCGCCACTCATCTGAGAAGCTTCTTCAGTTCTGAACTAAGTAGTGGGGAGTCCTGCTACTAGTACTAAGTTGGGTCGTTAGCTCACACAAAGGTGTTGGTGTTGGTATCAGGTCCTCCCTCCAAGGCTGTCAGTCATCTGAGGGTTGTTCAGTCGTTGGCTTACCTACACCTCCCATTTCACTGCTAAGATCAAGGCAACAGTCCAACAACTTGAAGGCAGTATTGGAAACATTGAGGACAGAGGGAATCTGATCCAATTAATGTGGGTTTACTGCAGGAGAAGAGGCAGGAGGTATGTTTCTTCATGAATGAGAGGGGGGCTTACGTTAGCGCTCACTTCCACCATCTTAAAAACATGGATTCTCCGACTTCTTTCACTTTCAATCTGGAGAGGTCTGTGGGCACAAGTTAAGAAATGACCTACCTTAAACTTCTATGTTGTGGATTTTTATACAGATCTGCTTGGGGCAGTAATTTTATTACACTCCCCCTAGATGAGAAAGTGGCTCTAGACTCTGATCTGACTGGACTCTGGACTCTGAGCTGACAGACGCAGTTAACCAGATGTATGAGGATGCTTGACACAGGACTTATTGTAGCACTCACCTTTTCTTCTCTGGACAAGCCCCAAACAATCGGAAAGGGGATTCATCAGAGAAAGAGGACAGAGGACTTTACCTCAGTCCTCAGCCGTCCAATCCCTGTACCTTCTACAGAATATCAGTCTGTCCCTGATGTTTTTCCTGGAGAGAAGTGGCCTCTTTGCTGCCCTTCTTGACAACAGGCCATCCTCCAAAAGTATTCGCCTCACTGTGCGTGCAGATGCACTCACACCTGCCTGCTGCCATTCCTTGCACCCTGAAGCCTTCTTCACAACAATTGAACCTCTCTCCTTGAAGTTCTTCATGATACGATACCAGTAAATGGTTGATTTATGTGCAATCTTACTAGCAGCAATATCCTTGCCTGTAAAGCCCCTTTCGTACAAAGCAATGATGAATGCACATGTTTCCTTCCAGGTAACCATGGTTAACAGAGGAAGAACAATGATTTCAAGCACCACCCTCCCTTTAAAGCTTCCATTCTGTAATTCTAACTCAATCAGCATGACAGAGTGATATCCAGCCTTGTCCTCATCATCACTCTCACCTCAGTTTACGAGACAATCACTGACATAATCTCAACTGGTCCTTCTGTGGCAGAACTGAAATGCAGTGGAAATGACTTCTGGGGGGATTAAGATCATTTTCATGGCAAAGAGGGACTTAATTGCAGCTCATCTGATAACTCTTCATAACATTCTTGAGTACATGCACATTGCCATCATAAAAAATGAGGTTGTAGACTTTGTTAAAATTAATATTTGTGTCATTCTCGAAACTTTTGGCCACAACTGTACAACATTGGATGACGCGAGAGTCAAGGTGGGCTGAGTTTCTTGGCCAAGATGATTGATTCCTAGGAAGGCTGCTGGCAGTCCCTGTTCAAGCTGCCTGTCCTATCTGTAATCTGGCACATTTATTGGTGGAGTGTTCATGGTTATAAGGGGTTTGGCCTTTTGAGAGGTTGGTTAGGGTTTTGGGGAGGTTTACTCTTTGACTCTGAAAAAGCCAACCTCACTGGTACAGGCAAATCAGACATACAACTGACCGGTTTCAAACTTTGTCCTTCTCGGTTAGTGAATGACAAGACAGACATGCATAAATAGCCTGAGTTCCTAACGTCACAGCTGCATAATTGCATAATAAATCTACAGTATAAAGAGCAATAGATTACTATATCTATATATATAAAATCTTCCTCTCGCTCACCGTTCTGCACAGGATCTTAGCTGTTCTTAGCATTGCGCTCTTTTGGACAGAGATCTCGGATGTTGTTCCTGGTATCTGCTGGAGCCATTCTCCCAGCTTGTGGGTCCCCCTAGTGTCCCAATCACCACTGGACCACTGTTGCCTTCACACCCCACGTCCTCTCTATCTCCTTTTTCAGCCCTTGGTATTTCTCGAGCTTCTTGTGTTCCTTCTTCCTGATGTTGACATCACTGGGGATTGCTACATCTATCACCACCACTGTCTACCGCTGTTTATCCACCACCACTATGTCAGGCTGATTGGCCCAGTCTGGATCTGGAAGTCCCACAGGATCTTGGCCTGTTTGTTCTCTGTCACCTTTGGGGGTGTCTCCCATCTGGACCCTGCTACCTCCAGTGCATACTCAGTACAGATGTTCCTGTACACTATGCCTACACATTATGCCGTTCCATGTATGCCTTGCCTGCCAGCATCTTACACCCTGCTGTGATATGCTGGACTGTCTCAGGGGCTTCTCTACACAGCCTACACCTGGGGTCTTGTCTGGTGTGGTAGACTCCGGCCTCTATTGCTCTGGTGTTCAGGGCCTGTTCCTGAGCGCCTCTCTGCTGTCCTTCAGTCCAGCCTTTTCCTGCCACTGTTTTCTGGATATCAGCTACTTCCTCTATTTGCAGATGGTACATACCATTCAAGGGCTTGTCCTACCATGAAAGTCCCTCTGGGCCCTCGTCTTTACTGGGCATCTTTTGTTGCCTGAGGCATTCACTTAGCAGTTGGTCATTGGGAGCCACCCTGATGTATTCCTGGAGGATTTCCTTCTAGACAGTAGTACTGACATATATGTTTGGCTGTGGCTGACTTCCGAGCTGCCTCCTCATGATTGCCATTTGCCTGTGGGATCCCCAGGTATTTGTAGCTTTCCTGCACATCTGCGATCTTCCCTTCAGGTAGGTCAACCCCCTCAGTTGTGGACTGAGCAATACTGGAGGACATTTCTGGGAGAAGGAGGCAACACACAACACTAATGCCCAATGGCTGGCTGCCTTACAGGCAGAACACCACCAACTCCCAGAACAAGACCCAGTAGTCATCACGTGGGCATAGTGTACAGGAACATCTGTACTGAGTATGGACTGGAGGTCCCAGGGTCCAGATGGGAGACACCCCCAAAGGTGACAGAGAACAAACAGGCCAAGATCCTATGGGACTTCCAGATCCAGACCGACAAAATGGTGATGGCCAATCAGCCTGACATAGTGGTGGATAAACACCAGAAGAAAGTGGTGGTGATAGATGTAGCCATCCCCAGTGATGGCAACATCAGGAGGAAGGAACACGGAAGCTCAAGAAATACCAAGGGCTGAAAGAGCAGATAGAGAGGATGTGGGGTGTGAAGGCAACAATGGTATCAGTTTAGCAGCTAATATCGCTGTGAAAAGGTACATAAAGTGTCACATGTCAGAGCAGTAACATCATACTAGAAGGCGTTGATATAACAGTTACACGTCCTTTGTATATGAGACAGGTATACATTTTACTTCTGTATATCTTAATACATATTAAATTCCATCAAGTAGAAGGGAAAGGACAAACACTATGAAAACATTTTTCAAGCATTTGCAAAAAACAGCTCAAAGTAGTAGTTTTTAGTCTGTTAATTTTGGCTCTAAGTATTCTGTCAAAAAGAAGCTTGTCCATGTAATGTTGAATTTCCTCTCTGGTTCTGCTGCGTTGCTATCTTGCTGAAAAATGAGCTTCAAGGTGTCATCTGCTTCGAGGTTTTAACGGGAAAGTTCGATGGAGTGTTGATTATTCATATCACAAAATGATGGACAATGTGCTTGACATATGGACTGTTGGGAGGGGTTTGTGCTCTGTGGGTGAGGATGAAGAGCTGGTTGTGAATTCGTATTCGCACAATTTTCTGTGGTGGATCTGCTGTATTAGTTTCCTGCAAAAGAGATTCTGAAAAACAAAAGCGTCTCATTTTCTCAAAAACAGTTTAAATTCTTTTATACTGACAGATAATACTGCAGACACATGCATGTGTGAACACACTTATGTACTCAACATACTCAGTTTGAGTATGGAAGTATGCGATTTGAGACAACAGCAGTTTTCTGTTTCTTTAACAACATGAGAAACTGTTCATGAATATTAAAAGTACTTGAGGGTTGAAGTGATATTGTGGGGTTTGTAGCAGCAGAAAATGTCTGGCGTGTTTTCTGAGTCACGCAAACTTAGTCTTGACAGTTGATGTCTTCATCAGTTACCGCTGTTTTGACCAGAGGTGAATCAGATTCAGACATGGTGATTGGCTCTCTTGATGTATCAGGCACAGCAGGATTTCTGACGCACGCTCACACATGCACACACACACACACACACACACACACACACACACACACACACTGCAGCTTACTATGGCTGTATCCACTAACATTAATGAAAACTGGAGCTTCAGTTTCTGAAAATATATATATATTTTTTTTTTTTTTGAAGAAAAAAACGTCAGCCACGTTTCCTATCCGCTTGTCCTTTTGTTTGATATATGTATGTGTGTGTTGTGTGTGTTACTTAGTTACTAAATTACACAGGAGTGGACCACACACACCACAAGGACCTGGTCTTTTATGAAGCTCTAGCACTCCATCAGCGGTTACCAAGGAAACCAATCACCCATAGCTCGTTCTCGCTGTCTGCTTTCTTCTGACTCCTTTCATCCTCTTGCCCTCGTCACAACCTCCTCTATCACTTTGACACACAGTCCCTCACACACACAAACACACCCCGAGTCTCCTCCATTTTATTTGATTTTGATGTTTTGTCATTCCATTTCCTGCCATGTCTCATCTTTTATCATCATCACTGCAGCCATAACTGCGGTGAACAGCAGGCCTTGGTGATCTGATCTGTCTATGTGCTGCTGCTTTGTTGTTGCCACTGTTCTCAACTGTCTCAACTGTTATGTTTGACCATGCAGCGTTACTGTTGTTGTCTCTAATACTATGTTATGTTAGCTGTATATGTGTCAGCGTGTTGTTGTCTGTCCTGCAATTTGTAATGTACAGTCAGTGAAAAAGAATCAATCAATCAATCAATCAATTTCATTCACATTGTCCAAGTGTCTCTGTCTGTTGCGTCCAGCCAGATATGACTGTCCTCTGTCCTCTGACGTGAAGCAGAAATGTGTCTTCTAACGTTGGTGAAGAGATTTGAAGTGAATCACAGAGCCACCTGCAGCTGCACCTTGGTTTTACTTTGTCCCAAGTTGGCTGAATGAAATGCAGCCTTGGTCTGAACATGAAGCCTTTTTGGTTTGTTCAAATTTAGCAGTTGTTCAGATAATTTTCAACAATTTTCAGCAGAAAGCAGAAAAGTTTTGTCTGCTCTCCTTATTATTATATTATTATTTCTATATTCACTCGAACGACACGACACATCAGTTCATTGGAATAGCAGCATAGACCTGCTGTCACCACCAGAGGGTGCTCCACTATCAGACACAAACAAACTGATTTCTGTCCAGTTTCATCATGTTTGTGTCCCGTTCATTCAAAATTCAAATTCTGATCAGAGGACACATGAAACGTAGACATTAGGACAAGACTATGATCTGAAAATTCATCTTTGTCTCACGTCTGTCCTTCATCTGTCCTCACACCTGTCCTCTCCTCACCTGTCCTCACACTGTCAGGTTTATTTCACATTTAGGAAGTGTCATTGAGATCAGAAGTCTCATTTACTGGGGAGACCTGGCCGAGGTAGCAGTCATACAAAAACACACTAAAGCACATACATGATACATAGCACAACAATAAAAACAGAATTTCAGACATTCATGCACAGTGGTCTCTCAAAAAAAATAAAGACACTCACCCCTTACTGCATTCTTCATGATTAAAATGATTAAAGGACAGGAGTGTTTGAAGTTGAAGATCTTTCTGAAGATTATTCCATGAACATGGTGCACGGTGGGAAAACGCTGGTTTGCCAAAGTCTGTCAAAGCCTGGGGAGCATTGAAGAGCAACCAGCTGGAGAAGTGTAGGTAACTACTAGGGCTACTAGGGTTCTCATTTGTAAAGATTGTGTATATCCAAAAAGGGCCTAAAACTGGCACATGTTACTTTCTACACAAAGGTTGTGATTTATAAAAATAAACTGCATACCTCTGTAGCAATAACCCAGTTTTTGTTCATGGGCAGCATAGGGGATCTTTTAGATTCAATGGATCATGTCTCTGCGCACAAAGGGAACAGGCCACAACGAGTTTTAAGATATGTATTTATTGACTAAATAGTAATAACACACATATACTCACCGCTGCTATTTTTTTAACACACCCCTTTATTAATCAGAATATTATTTTGGCATTGTTTGGGCGTAAGTACACTTAATTAATGTTTCTACGTTTCAGTTTTATAAATGAGACTCCTCAGCTGACAGAGAGAAGAGTACTGAGGTATTCTGAGAGTTTGCCCAGCAGAGCTCTGTCCATGTACCAGTGTTGTTTTCTGTGAATGGTCAATGAGGGTCACCAAACTAAATGGTAAAGAATACAGTGGCGAATGAGAGCTTTTCCCAAATTCCCAAACGATTAAGACCCTGCAAAACTCTTTGTAAGGACTGAAGTACAGTCTTTTTTCAGCTGTTCTGCTGAAGGAGCTGATGTCTAGATGATTGTATCATCCACACACAACCACAAACATACAAACTGAAAATACGACAGACGGTCGTTTTTTCGCCGTGAAGTGGAACTAGAAAACACAAAAGGTTGTGAGATCGGAGGGTGCAGTATCTTTCCATAACATTAAGAATATTTGACATTAAATCTTTAATTAACCTAATTAATATCCCCAAGGGGCAATTGAGGTAAGACACAACTGCGCAGCATGACATTAAAACAAGACCGGGTACTGACAGACAATAAGAAACAAAAGATAAAAGAAAAAAGAAAAAATGAATAAAGACAGAATATACAGTATACACATATTTTAAATAAGGTATATTATATACAGATATTAAATAAGGTGACTGGAGTGAGTGAAAAATAAGGTGCTGACAATATAAAAATGAGTGTGGGTGGGGGTGGGAAATGGTGATAAAGAGCAGAATGGCTTTGGGGACCCCTCCTCTCAGGCTTGCAGGCAATGCAGCGGAGGCGCCGCCCAGAGGGAAGCCATTGAAATGCGGGGGTGGAGTATGTGAGAGGGGCCTGTTCAAGGCCCTGTTGGCTGGAAACGCGTGCAGTGCGCTGCAGTCTGTTCCTATTCTAAAGACTGAAGGAGTAGAACCAGCAGGTTATGGAAAAAGTCATGATGCTAAAAAGTCATCATGATGGGTGTGCTGACTCCAAAGGTGTTTCCTGAGGAGGTACAGTCTTTGATGACACCTCATGAGAATCTCCTCTGTATTGGCAGAGAATTGGTATTGGTACTCCTCAACCACCTCCACTGGCCACTTGTGACCTTTAGTTTGGTGTGCATTTTTATTCCTTCTTGCTCTTTGGCATGAGAACTAACTAACTAACTAACAAATACATGAATAATAATAATAATACATTGAATTTATATAGGGCGACATGGTGGTGGTGTGGTTAGCACCGTTGCCTCATAGTAAGAAGGTCCCTGGTTCACTTCCTAACCTAGGTTAGGTGTGAGTGTGTGCGTGAGTGGTTGTCTGTCTTTCATGTGGCCCTGCGATGAGCTGGTGACTTGTCCAGGGTGTACCCCGCCTTTAGCTCGTTGACAGCTGGGATCGGCTCCAGCACACCCGTAATCGGATTAAGCGGCAGAAAATGAATGAATTTATATAGCACTTATATAGAAAATCTTAACTCTTCACAAAAAAAATGGTGCTGAAATATAATGTCCACGTACGCAGGGCCTGAGCAGGTTAAATAATGCCTGAAATATATCCAGTCATCAGATGCAAAGCATACACGCATATATGCATATACAGCATATAAAACACTTGTAGCATGTTGTGTAGCTGCTGCAGCAGCAGCACCCGCTCTGTCTCAGGTACGTACATGCATGCACCGTTCCACCCGCAGTGAAAGGAGATTTTTTTTTTTCATGTTATATAACCCAGCCACTAGGGAGCAGTTGCGGAAGCCATTGTTGACTGGTGCCGGTCCCAAGCCCGGATAAATGGGGAGGGTTGCATCAGGAATGGCATCCGGTGTAAAACTTATGCCAAATCAAATATGCGAGTGATCAATATGATTTCCAAACCGGATCGGTCGAGGCCCGGGTCAACAACGACCGCCAACAATGCTGTTCACCTACAGGGTATTGTTGGAAATTGGACTACAGTTGGTCAAAGAAGAAGAGGACAAAGAAGAAGAGGAGGACAATTGGTGCAGGGAAAGAGGGAAAAGAGGAAGGTTAGAAGGATCAGTCTGAGGTTAGGAACTCTGAATGTAGGTTCAATGACAGGGAAAGGTAGAGAATTAGCTGACATGATGGAGAGGAGAAGACATTGTGACATTGTGACATTGTGATCTGTAGTGAGAGTAGGCAGCAGTTGGAAGAGAACCTAGAAAGGTGGAGGTTTGCTCTAGAGAGAAGAGGAATGAAGGTCAGTCGTAGCAAGACAGAGTATATGTGCATAAATGAAAGGGAGACCAGTGGAAAAGTGAGGTTACAGGGAGCAGAGGTGGTGAAGGTGCAGGAGTTTAAGTACTTAGGATCAACAGTGCAGAGTAGTGGAGACTGGAAGAGAAGTGAAGAATAGGGTGCAGGCAGGGTGGAACAGCTGGAGAAAAGTGTCAGGAGTGATTTGTGATAGAAGAG
>CAAKHB010001582.1:0-24508 GCA_901007665.1 Aeoliscus strigatus | reverse complement strand
CACTCTACAAACCCCATTCATTTCAGCGTACCCGTCTACCACATACCGCCCCATCGCTGACGGCGGAACAAATACAACATTGGAGGGCCACTAGCACAGCCTATATACGATCAACAGAAACCATGTGACACAATGTCACACGCCCATTCACACACCCACTAACCCACTGCGCTTGCGCACATGCGGTTAAAAACATATCAAAATTAAAGTTTTATACCTCCGGAATAAATAAAAAACACACACACACACACACACACACACACACACCATCTGGCAACAGCCATCTCACCTCTTGACAACTGCCAGGTGACCTCTTGACCTCTTGACCTCTCCACCACACTTCAGCTTCACTCCTTCACTTGTTTTCACTAATGCACACAGAACTCTCCTCGGATAGTCAGATCATATTCTAGTTTATTATTCAGTCATATGAGGTCATCAGAAACATATGGTGACCTATCGATCCAAAGGTCATCCATCAAATTCATTGCTTAATTGCTTTTTGACAAGAACCCTTTATTTATACTACTACCATGAAAGGGGGGAAACCTTGCAGTTTTCACTCATTTTCAGTGAATATTAAAATGACGCCGTACTTATTTAAAGTCATAACACTTTATTTCTTTGCTGAAATAGAATCCACCACTTAGGCTAGATGAAGAGGCCATGTTTTGCCTCGTCCAGCTCCTCAGTCTGACACAGCCAGGTAAAACACAAGAGACCTGTCCTAAAACACACGGAACACAACTGCTTCCTTTGTCAGAATACAAACTAAAAGATAACTGACCGAAAATGTTTCAGCACATAAACAACTCCAAATATGCAAATGATCAAACACAGTCTGTGTTAAATGTGAAAAGGAAAGCTACCTTTGAAATAACGGAGGGACAAAGTGCTCAGTTTAGCTCACATATGATCCAGGGTGAAATAACTGGGAAGAGCCAACGTTTGTAGTTGGTCTATGTGAAGGACAAGGGCTCGTTCCACAGTTGAAAGCCTGAGTTCATCCTGTAAACTGACAGAAATCAAACCAAACATCGATAAGCTGAAGTCAAACACATGAAACTTCATCAGTCACCCTGATATTGGGAGAATTCTGCCGTCTAGCTCGGTTCAGGACGACCAAACTCTTCTCCAGCTTTGTGGAACCCCAGGAAGGATTGTTTTCACTCTTTGTCCACTCGGTGTATCCGACGGTCATCTGATCCCATGAGACACGACCACCTGAATGTGGAATCTGATCCAGGCATTACACTCCACCAGCACCCACACACGCTCTCTCATGGGGCGGTCACATGCCTTTCCAGGTGTTGATGACCCCACAAAGGTCAAGTACACGGAACCTCCCACCCACCAGTTAGATGGACGAGAGGTGAGACGTCGTCCACCAGCCAGTGAAATCCAGTTGTCCGTAGTGAAACCTCTTCTTTTTGTACTATGATCGAACCGAGAAATTCAACAATGTGATTTGAAAATGTGAAAGAGTTCAAAGTAGACGACACCTGGCTGGTTTGGTCTGTTGGGTGGAATACTCTGACAGGGTGGATACACCTCTGGTGGGCAGTAAGGCAGGAGACAGGGACACTCAGCTGGCCTGGCCAATGGTTGTGCAGAAGAACCGATAAGTGTGCTTTGGAAGGTTCTGGAAGGCAGGAAGTGTTACCTCCAGACAGCTACGCTAACCTGCTGCTAGCTGGTGGATTATGACACGTGTCATAATCTACCAGCTAGTATGAGTGTGTATGGAAGCAGCAGTCAGACTATTCCATTGTATTTCACACCCACTCACACTGAAACAGACAGCAAACATGTCTCTGGACTCCAGGAGAGCAAAGGTCCTTCTGCCATTTCCACTTCTGGTCACCTTGGTCCAAGTCTTACAAGTCTCTTTCTGAAAGGGCTCAAAGGCAAAACGAGCTTTGACCCACAGGAAGAAAAAAAACAGAAAAGAGTGGGGGTGGGGTATTTTTTTTTTTTTTTGTCCAGGTCTGGGACATGCTGAGGTAACAGACATGAATAAATTATTCTGTTGTTTAAAAAACAGTTTGCAAGAATCATCAATAATACAAAATGGTATCAAACCTACGTGACATACGTGTTTTCCCCCCAAACATTCAATCGTTGGTTCCCCCTACAATCAGGGGTGTCACTGCTCAGCTCAGTCCTCGTCTGGAAAGGTTCTGTCAAGTCCCTTTGACAGCCATCCATGCAGGCTCCTTCTGTCTCCTTCCTTTGCTTGAGGAGAACCGTTGTCGGTCATGCTTTAGGTCATGGTTTAGTTCTGTGCTGTTCAGTGAGTATTTTCAGCACTAAACCTTTTCAATTAAAAAAAAAAACAGAGCAAACAGATGTTTTTTCTCAACACTTTGATATAACTAGATTGTTTCATCACATTACAAATGTCACCAGTGCAACAGGCACACCCAGACACACAGGGCTACTACACCAATCACCTTTTGATATTTGAGTTTACATTCAAACCTTTTTGACCTTTTTTTGTCTTTTTTTTTATAGATTTGAAAAAGAAACAACATGCCAATAGGAAACTGTAGTAAAAGTGCAAAAGCGTATTCCTTCACGACACAGTATTCATTCACACAAAACCCACCAGAATATTAGTGCGTTAACAGTACAAGCCATTTCATAGGTTATTGAATTGTACATTTCCATCAACTCAAACGTCTTTGTGTTGTGTGGTGTTTTTCCTAAACCTGCAGATAGGGTTCCATGGCTTTCACTCTGAGCGTCGTAATAATTCATCTCAATCCATCTGTGACATGTTCCAGGGTCTCCGGTCGACTAAAAGGATTTACTGAGCGTGATTTGTCTTAGAACATAGTCCTGAAGTCAGCGGTGCGCCTTGAAAAGCACCAAGCAAGAAAAAAAAAGAAATAAAGTGACATCACATTCTTTTGGTTAGTGGACGGTGCAAAACAGCTTCTCCAGCCGGTTTCTGATCTGAAACACGTGGCTCTCGTTGTCCCTTATCTATTTTCTACACGTCGTCTGTAGAACAGCATTAGATCTGTTTGCGTTACCATCTATCATCACGTATCACAAATATATACGTTTGTTGTGTATTTGTAGGAACTGGTCAGCCTAAAATAAATACAACTCTTTTCACATCGGTGATAAAAGTCTCCGTTCTACATTTTTTGAGCTGTGATTTTTGATGAGAAAATAACGTACTTTTTTGGAATGTCTGTAAACATGGCCGCTGACGTATGAACACTGTCCAGTTTGCACGGATCAACAGTCTGCTGCACCAGTTTACCAGCACCACGTCACACTTGTGTCACATTCTCCCTCTCCCACATCCTCTTTCATCTCACATTTCCTGACCAGAGCATCACATGACCACACGTTATACAGAATTCACGCTTTGACCATTGACCGCACCGCACAACATCAATTTTCCAAAGTTTCCAGTGCCGCTGCTCTGATCTTCACTCGCTACAAGGAGAACAGAACTCAACCACCATCTTCTCCTCCAGGAGTTACTGGGTGTGAATTAAGACAGAGAGGGGATGACCAGCAGTCAGTCCTCCCTCCCTAAGGACACATACCAAGGTGGTGATGTATTATTTTCATCTCATTGGCCCCATTGGCGCCACATTTGATCATAATTTGAAAATTACACATGATAGTTAACTGTACTTTTGGACTGGAAATGGTGGGACGAACCTCCATCCATCAAGCACCACTCCCTTTTCTGCTCCAGTAGTTAGTGACCGCTGGGGAGTTCCCTGACATCCATATGAGTGAGTGTGAGACTGATAGAGAATAAACAGGGTCACAATATGGCACAGTGGAACCCGTGAGAACCCGTGGAACGTTCTGCTCTCCATTTCATCTTCTTTTTCTTCTTCTGGTTTCGCTCTGGGACTTGTTGTCTGAGGTGGTGGAGAACAAATGAGCAGAAAATAATTAACATTGACAAAATAAAAAGATGACAAGCACGCACACACGCGCGGTCTTCGTTCAGGACAACGTGGTAAATGACAGGAGAAGCTGCAGTTATTTCCTGGTCAACCTATGATCATCCGACTTGCATTCTACATCCACACCACCAGAGGGCTGTGTCACGTCATACAGCTGTGAAGAACTACAAACCTGCAATGTGCACACTGATACTGGTAACAGAGTGTGTTTGAGGAGTTCTTGGAGTGTGGCTACAAAATACACACACACACACACAGACACACAGACACACACACACCACACACACACACAGACACACACACACAGACACACACACACAGACACACACACACAACACACACACACACACACACACACACACACACACACACACACACGACTGCATGCTGCTTGTTGTGGTGTTCCCAGTTTAAAAAGGACACAGCGGCCTGGTGACTGGAGAACAAGGACACAAACCATTCTTCTAGATTACAACTGACAGGAAATATCTCTGGGATTTGGTCTTTCCTTTTCCACTTCCAGCACCGTGTTCACTCAGAGCCGGCAGCCCGATGGGGAGGAACACATGCAGGCTTGAAGAGGAGCTGAAGCTCAGCCTGACAACAAGTTACCTTATAACGCGGACGAGCTCATGAAAGGCTTTGTCGACATTCATGGGAGGATCCTTGGCACTGGTTTCAATGTAGGTTATCTGAGGAAACAAACATAACATGGAGCAGTGTGTGTCAGTGAGAGTTGAATACAACACTGCTGGGAGGATTCAAACCAAACGTCCTGTTTTCCAGTTTCCTGTTCGGTGGTGGGAATGGGTTCATGTGTAGAGATCGGATGATTACGGATCACTGTGTTAGGTCAGGTTGGGTTGGGGGGCTGCAGTGTGCAGATGGTCCTTCCCTGGGGTGTCCAGGCCACTGCTCACCTAGCAACCCTGAGAGCTGCCGTCCACAGTAGTGAATCGGCTTGTAGAACGCTGAAATGTTATTATCATCATGACCAACAGGTCCTCCGGCACCTCCAACACATCTGGGCTGAACATACACCACTAACTGGACGTATGCACAGTCTAAAGGAGGAATGCGTCACATCTGCTGCAGTCCAAACACTTTACATTCAGACCAACTCGTGCAGCCGCCACCGTCGTTTGGGTTCATCTGTCAGACACTCGTTTGTGTCTGCTGCTCTTGTTCGGGTCATTCCGTCGACCGTGGAGCCACAGTCTGAAGGTTTTCTGTTGGGTCAGAGGACGTCAGTGTGAAGAGCCCTGTCACACCGTGAAGATTCTAGAAGGTCACTGACAGTGAGCTGCTGTCCTGCTGCAGCTTTGTCCCCCTCCCAGCACAGGGTGGAGCGTTTCTTCAGCTCAAGTCCAAGGTGGAACACTGAGGCCAGTTCACATCAGGATTTCTTTTACACTAGAAAGAAATCAGATTTCTGGCCCATGTGGACTGAACAAGTTCCTAAATCCCTCCTCAAACTGATCCCCAAATGTTTGGGGATCCACGTGTATGTCACAGACGTAGACGGGACCAGAGTTTGGACTTACATTATGTTTTCCAGCCATCTCTTGGCCCTGTTCCGAGGTGATCTTCCTCAGATGGACCAAGTCCACCTTGTTTGCCACCAGCACCATGGGGAAGGCTTCCCTAAGGGGCACAGGACAAACACACACACACACACACACACACACACACACACACAGAGTCTTGTATATAGTTGTCTAAGGATCATTTGAGGTTACTGACATTGAATTGTACATGTCTGCAGAACTAATGAGCGCGTGTAAAAAAGTAAACTGGAAATATGAAGACGGCCACTGACTCACTTCCACTTCCCTGTTTTACTGTCGAACTACAGTTCCTTCTTCTGTTCTGCAGTTAAAAAGCATTTACTAGAAAGCTATTTGAAGGTTTTCGTTAACGTCGGACTTTCTGATGGTTTGGGGGAGGTAAACAGACACTTAGACACCGGCTTTGACTTCCACCCTGTGTACATGTACATGTGTGGACAGACAACAGAGGCTGGATTGTACAGTCTGGTGACGGATCATCGCAGTCAATCTGATGAAAACCTTCAAACCTCATTGTCCTTAAATAGAAAGGGGACGATCAGCAGAGGTCCATTGAACAAACATCTGTGACATCTGTTGGTCTGTTCAAGTGATTTTTGATTTTTTTTTTTTTTTTTTATCGTTTTTAACGGGTGATCTCCTTCAATACTTCTCCCCTTCCAGTACATGTCTTTTGGGTTATGATGTGCGATGTCCCATTTTAGGGGAGCTGTAAATCAGCAGCTGTGTAGTTTCAGTCATGACATTGTCCGACTCGGAGCTTCCTTTTATCAATGCTGCCATCTGACACTTTCACATCCCAGTGCAGTGACATCACGTCTAAGCAGCAGAAACGGTCTCATTTCAAGAGGACACAGCTCGTTTTCATGTCTGTTAAAGGTTACTGACACAAGACAGGGTGAAGACCAGTGTCTTGACCAGCTCCACACAAGACCTGCTGCTTTGCAAACACGTTTCCTTCAATAAAAACAACTTGAAAACCTGTAAGAATCATTTCAAGTCCAAGCTCGGTCGTTGGCTCCTACCTGTCTTTGACCCGTAAGATGAGCTGGTGGAATCGGTCCACATGCTCAAAGCTGGCCTTGTCTGTCACAGAGAAGACGATGAGGAAGCCGTCTCCGGTCCTCATGTACTGCTCCCTCATCGCACTGAACTCCTCCTGGCCGGCTGTGTCCAGCACTGAAAGGACAGGACACACCCAGCTGTTTGAAGCACTCAGTCACAGAGGGCTGGCACTCCTGGATTGGCTTCACTTATCTTGACAAATGTGCAGACTTTGCACAATTCCGCTTATTTATGTGACATTATTTCCATATGGCGACTCTGAAGGTTTTAATGACAGCAGCAGTGATGTTTGATCTTGAGCCGATCAGTCAGCGTCATGAGGAATGGGTCTGTATGCAGCTCATCGTATCATCAGGAGGAGCAACTTTAAAGCCCTTTTCCAAAATTCCTTATTTTTCCTCAAGGCATTGCTCGTTACTATCTGTGGTATGAACTTGCAAAAGGCTTCCACAGGAACAAGATTTAGTTTCCAGTACAAATGTGCTGTGTGAAAGCACAAGGATTTTAAGAAGATTACCATGGTGAAATCAGTCTTAGCAGCTGATGAGTTCATTCCCACTGCACAAATACAATGATTAGTTGAACCTGTGGGGTGTTAATCTGTGCTGGTTAGTGCTAATTCACAGAAATGGGATGGAAACGACATTAGGGACACCGCTCAGTTGACCTAGTACAATACAGTATTAGAACAGGGAACCTAACGCCACTTTTCCACCTCACAGTTCCAGCTCTACTCAGACTCATTTTGGTTCCAGACTCCTTTTCCATCACAATTCACAGAGGGTCTCTGACAGCAGACACACAAACGTCTGGACTTCACTGATGGACCACAGTGTGTTTACCACATCAGACATGTTCAATGAGACGAGACCAGGAAGAAACCGCTAAAACTGATGGTAGACCTGGGACGTCCCTCTGTCTCTGTGACCAATCAGAGGACGTCACATGTCAGTATCAGCTCAGCTCCATGGAACCTCACTGGAGGAACCAGAAAGAGCAGCAGGTAGCAGGTTCTATCAACAATGGAAACACATAGACTGTGTGGTGGAAAAGCGCCACAGATCATTTATTAACAACATCACTTCACACAGGAACGCGTTGAAGGGTTTGAGATAATTCCCGGTAACACAGAAGAGCGGTGCAGCCTTAGATGGTCAAACGTCAATCAGACAGCAACAACAGCATCCTTAATAATTGTCTGATGTATAATAAAGCTGCATTCATCTCACCCAGATGTAGCACAGAAACAAATCCAGTGGAGACTGATGACGACCTACCGTCCAGTATCGCCCACTGCCCGTCGATCTCTGTGTGTTTAAGGTACGAGTCCTCTATCGTGGGGTCATAATCTGGCACAAAGATCTTTTGGAAAAACTGGATGGTGAGGGCGCTCTTTCCAACTCCACCATCCCCCACCACAACCAACTTGTATGTTGGCAGGTTGTCACTTGGCACGGCGCTGGTTGCCATGGCTACCTCAGCAGAGGCGGTAAAGGTTGAAAGTGGGCTTGTAGCTGGCAGATGAGACACAGCTGGCTGGAATGAAAGACGGACAGAGAAAAGAAAAAAAAAGAGGAAAGAGCATTAATAATGGTGGGAGAAAAGGGAGAGTGAACAAGGGGAGGAGCTCCTCAGGGTTTTTTTTAGCAGTTGCTTTTTCATCACCACGGAGACTCATCACAGCTGAGACTTGTGAGTCAGAAAGGAAAGATGTTAAAAAATAGTGGTCTAAATTCTTTTATGGCTTCAAGCTCGTTCCCTTTGTGTGTATGTGTGACTACTCTGATTTCTTTTCTATGAGAACAGGCAATTTGGCTGTATGATGAAGATTAAAAAAAAAAAATCAAGACTCAAGAATGTTTGTTTCATGAAAACCATCCAACGTTCATGGTGACAGCAGAGGGAGGTGACTGGATTAATAGACTGTCTGAGGCTATGTCCATACTGAGAACCAAAACGCAGAATCGTCTCAAGAAATGTGGCGTCTCCACAAATACAGTGAAAATGTTGTAGTATACCTGACCAGCCAGTGAGTGATACAGCCACAGAAATACACTTAACACTGACAGGACGTGAAAGACATGTCCAACACATAACACATGTAAATATCTGATAGAACTACGTTCAAATCACGATTATAAGGAAGTCATGGTTTGCCTGCATCACTGGTTTCTCCCCTCTTCCCTGAACGCACCACCTCTCGCCACTCCCAGCCAATCTCATCACAATCGGCCACAACCACCCACACCTGTCCCTCTCAGAGGTGTTAAAGCCTCCCCTGTTCCCTGTCAGTGTTCTTCTATTGTTGCTCTTATGTCTCTCCAGATCCTGTCTCCCGCTGCTGGTTCTGTCTGCTCCTGTCCAGTCGTCCTGTTGGTGACGTCCCTGATGACCAGTCGTCCCTCAGTTTTTGCTTGAGAGAGGTTTTTCGGCAACTGCTTTGAGTTCCCTTGTGATACTGGCTGAAGAGATTTCTGTTGTGACAGTTATGAGTTTCCTTACTAAGAAGAGACTGAAGAAGATTTTGTTGAAGTTTTTGTTTGACCTTTTCCCTCCTCCATTGCCCCTGAACCAATAAAACTCCTGCTTGTTTGGAAACGTTGTCCTGTGTGTTGCGTTTGGGTCCAGATAATGCCCCATTTCAGGAAGGGACTGCACTTTGTGTTCAATACATATCAGTGTTGGAGTAATAAAATACCTCACTCCAAGTACAAATACATGTTTTACACGCAGACATCAGGGAATGTATTCAGAGTTAATAAAGTCAGTTTGATGACAAACTGTCCAGCCCAAGCACAACGGCCAATCTGCACACAAGGACGGACATCCAAGTGAGAACACATGTGGGCAACCAGGAAGCAGCTGTCAAGTGGCTGTGCTCCTTCCTGTCCTGCCCCACACAATGGAGGGAAGGAAGAGGTTTCCTTCCCTTCCAAAGTCTACCACTCAGTCTGCGGCAGTACGCCAACGTCAAATCATTTGAGCACAGTCCTAAAAGAAACCTTGGCTGTCTGTCACAAACACACAGCATCATGTCAGTTCTTCTATGGCTGCTGTGGACAGCGCCAATCCAGTAATGCGTGAGGAGGCCTTGCTCAAGCCCTCGTGTCAACCTGGGCGGGTGCGTCAGCATATCCCACTGAGTCCGTTTGGTGTGGTGCACAAACCGTCTGAAGAACCACTCCCTATCCTGACAAACAGAATTCAAAGTCCTAATTTTACATCAGATGACTTTGAGAGCAGGAGCTTGGTAAAGGAAAGTTCACTGTGTCCAAAGCGGCCGTCTGGCCTGAGTGACTCTTCAAAGTCAGGATGTTTCAAATGGGGGCCAACGAAGGCCGAAAAAACAGATGTCATGAACTGAGTGCAAAAAGGAATCCCAACTGTCTTAATGGACTCGTAAAAGAACAAAATAGTTCTGGTGGTCTTTCTAGTGACGTGTATACCAACTGAAGCAGTCCATTAACGCCACATGGTCCATGCTGTGACTGCAGCTACATGCAAGACGTCCTCATCACTTGGCATGAAGGAGTTTGTATTGTTCATCAACATCAACTTCCAAATGGGGGGAAAGTTTTATGTAAAACAACAAAACCTAACATAACATAACAACAGATATCGAAAGTCATGAAACTTGATCCAACATTTTAACACATTAAGTGTTAAATTAAGTGGTTCAGGACAAAGAGAGGATTGTTTTTTTCTACAACACACCTGAATACAGATATCACATGACCATCCAGCTACACTGGGCATAAGTGTTATGGGAGAAAAAGCAAAAAAACAATTTGAACTGTACTAATCCTGTAATTCACCATCAAAATTGAAAAACCACTGGTAGTCTGGGCTCATGCATACAGTCTGATGCCGGTTTTGGTCACATGGCGGAGGTGTAACAAATCAGGAAAGGACATGTCATGATCGATAAGATCAAGGACGAAATGCTCCTGCGTCATTATTTCCAAATGTCAGGTTATCACAATGGCTCCGTTTTGATGGATGTCACAAAAACAAGAGCATGCTTCATATTATTCAATCCAAAACATTTTACACCTCCATCGCATATCCCCAGAAAGTTCAGGGGTCCACCCCATTAAACAAAGAAGTAATCATCACAAGTTTGGACTGTGTGATAAGTATAGCATGTGTAGCATCAGATTCATTGTTAATGTTAGAAATATCTGAAGAATCACTTAAATACATTTTAGCAGATAACAGCAAACAGCAAAATGTCAGCTGCAAACTGGGGTGAGGGTGAGGTCCAGGAGCTCTTCATCCTTCAGAAGGAAGACAACATGAACGGTTGTCAGCCAGGGGCATCTGTATTTGAGACTGACTACTGTGATACGTTTACTGAGGTCAAGGATGAAATTCTCCATTCATGTGTTGATTTGTACAACAGCATGCACCTCAGGTCACCAGGCTTTGGGCAGGAAGTGAACTGACCAAAGAAACAAGCATCTAGAATGCTCCATTAAGGTAACTGAGTTTGGCTGCTTCCTCACGAATTATATAGAGAGAACTTGAATAGAACAGAGGAATATTGATCCTTTGCTGGGAATTACATTGTTAGGACAGCTTCAACACATGGACACAAACACCACACAAACATTGTGGATGCCACTACACTATAAACCTAGTAATAGATTGGGGCTAATTTGTGCAACAAGAACTCATTCTCACCTACTGAATTGGCACGAGGGCAACAATATACAACAAAAAAATATTGGCCTGCATAATCTGTCATAAATTAACTGCCTACGCGCGTTCAATCTGTAATGACTATGCCACGTTTCACAAAGGTTTTGAGCGTGAAAGGGCTGTATTTTATATCCCAGGCCTGTGAGTGGCGCTGTAATGCTGGCACAGAAATACAGCACAAACGAAGACGAAGACATGGAGCATACGCACAACAACCTGTGATGTAAACAAACGCTCCAAGGTGATGAATAAAACTAGAAAGGAGAGAGCAGACATCACATTCAGCAGCTTCAGCAGCACCGATGCAACATGGTGAACCGCCATTGTTGTTGTTGGGAGGTGTGGGGTGTTAGTGGGTGCAGGTGAGGTTAGAGAGGCGGGGCTATGAGGTCATCGGTTCAGGAAAGATGTAGATCCATACATAACAACGCATGTGTTGCACTCACGCAAACACGATGGTGGTGTCTTCAGATACATTCACTCTGGGACCCAATTTTTAAAACGATATTGCATACAGGGTCCCACAATACCAATTCTGTGTGCGAGAAACATCCATATGATGAAAAAAATAAGAAGAAATAAAGCAGATACACCTGAACACATATCCATGTGGACTTGGCCTAAATGTCTTCCACTCTCCAATTTTCCACATGAGAACCATGAACATTCAGCAGATTGAGTACTTAGGCCTGCCTGCTGATCATGGTTTGTAACCTAACCGTGAAAAAGCAAAACTAACCAAGTCATTCTCCTAGTGTCAACATAACAGTGGTGGTTCCTGGTGCAGGCTAGATTCTGTCACCTGAGCCTTTTGTCATAATTCTGTAAATAATTTAAAGGAACATTAGAAACGACACCGGTTAACTCACAAACAACACTGACTAACACCGGCTACTGACTTCTGGTACGAACCTACTCTTCATTTCATCAAATGAAAACATTGAAAAATGTCCTCCACTGAGGAGTCGGTTACCCTTTAAACCAAGTCTGATCACAGCAAGTGTGTGTGTGTGTGTGTGTGTGTGTGTGTGTGTAGCCGCCCCTCTCTAACGGGTTTTCTGATTGCTTCATATTTCTCTTCAAGTTCGCAGCAAAGGCAATTTCCGCAAATTGGGATTCAAGCGGTTCTTCAGTCGACTCGGTTCGTCTGCGGGCGGTTCGCCGCTGGTAGTGACCGAACCACCCGCCGGCAGCCAGCTAGGCTAACGAACCCGGCTGGGCTGGAGTTTCCGATGTGCGGTAGAGGAATGTAGCTCCAGTCGGGGTTTGTGCCGACACCCAGGCGTTCACCACGTCCTCTCCCTCCTCGGCAGGGAGCTAACGGTACTCACCAGAACGAGCTCCGCCGGGGGGGGACACACCGAGCCGTCCTCACAGCAGCATAGTCCGTCTCACAGCTCTCCGCTCGGCGTCAGCCGCCGCCGCCCTCTCGCCGCAAACGAAGTGAGCTCCCACATCTGCCGAACAATACGTTCAGCAGCTAATCTTTGGATTGCAACAGCTGATGCTATAAATAGAACGGCTCCGAAGGGGGAACACCGGTTTTTAGTAAAAAAAAAAAAAAAAGAGGAACTAATCAAATGGTCGTCTTCAATGTCATACGGGTGATAATTATAGGAAAAAACCGTTTTTTTTTCTTGAGTCGAAACGTTTTAAAGCCGCAGATATTTTTGAAAACATACAAAGTACTGAAAGAATTCCCCTTTTTGGTAATGGACTGTTTCTTTCTGTACAAGAGCTCATTAAAGGGATATTCCTAATAAAATTAGCTGCAAAGGTAAATGTACATGTTGTACAGACATGTTGTGTACAGCCCTTTACAACAACCTTTATGGTGAACCAAAGTGTTGTACAATAGAAAGCAAGGAAGGAAATAAAAACAATGATGACGATAAAATATCGAATAAATATTGTATCGAATAAAATGAGTAAAATAGGTAGACAAAGAAGTCAAAGAAATAAAAGTAATAAAAATAAATAAAAGTATCACAACACTACAGTACATACAGCATAGTACACACACTCCATACTAGTTGTCTTCATCAGTAGAAGTGCTCATCACACACACACACACACACACAGCCAGGTAATTGGTCCCTGTTTGGTGCCAGTGGTGTCTCATTTGTTACAAGTCCAGAACAGTGACCATTGTCTGTTATCAGGGTTTGTTCCTTTTTTTTTTCATTCCATTCAAAAATCATTGTCTTTAGCCTCTTAGACCATAAATGCAGTGAAGCTTTGGCTGGTCGTTCCAGGGTGCACACTGGGGGAGTTGCTCAGTTTGACACAAGGATGTATTGATTTAGGCTTTGGAAGCAATTAAGAGGTGGGGAATTGGTTGAATTGATGGCTGATTTATTCCAGCACTGAGGGAACACTTCACGGGAATGGACAACAAGTTCTTGGGATCTTCATTTGAGCATTGATCGATTGCTTTGTGTCTTGTGTGTCGTCATTATTTGTAGACACTTTTGGGGCTTAGAGGAAGACAGATTTTCTGAATGCAGCCTACGGTGCAGTCCCTGGACAACAAATGTCTACGGAGTCTTGAATGGTATGATAGAAATAGGTATACTCACAGGAATATTGTCAGCTTTTGTATGGATTTGAACATTGATCTTTCTCTGAAGGTACATGCAAAGGTCACTGTGTTTATCATGTTCGCCTTCAACAGTGTATAATTGACTTTCAGTGTCACGGACCATTAAACTCGACTGACGCAAACAGCAAATAATTCATGCGTTCATGTGGAAAATCACACAGTATCCAGTACACATCACTATCTAAGAAACCTACACGGTCCATTATTTAGTTAAGGTTTTCCTTTGTACATCGTCAATATTAACTATTGTGTTTGCATTGTTGGTTTGAGCTGCTGTGGCAAACAAATTCTATATAAATAAATATACAGTATTTATGATTCTGATTCTGAAAGTGTGTCTGCATGTGGAAAGCTCTTTGAAACCCAACTCCATTTAGCCATCACATAGAGCATGAACAAATTTGACATCCAACAAGAAAATGCACTTTTACGCCTGTGGATGACATTAACTTCTATCTCAGACGAACTTAACTTGAATTTAATCACAAAAACATTGCAAGGTGTGAGGTCCCTGTCGGCAATAATATGAATATTATACAGCAGACATTACACACATTTTTCATTTTAATGCACATACATCACCTCTTGCCTGTTTCCATGGTAACAGAATGTAAGCTGCTTCTGTTCCTTTACTATCTGAGCATTTGAAGTTGAAGTGATCACAGTGGATGTGCAAACACACACACACACACTGTATATGTACGAATTATGAATTATATATAATTATCATTATTATTATCATTATTATATAATACATTTTGAATATATTTTAAATGTCAACAGTTCATTTTTTGTCATCCACAGACATATATAGTTAAATCAATTAAAACGCCAATTATTAGCTCGGTCTCGCGATACCTACGACTGCCACAAAGTGAAACCTATTGTCGTAAAACTGTCGTGAGGCAGCAGGACGCCAACAATTTACGGATCATCACATAACGTATGGACACAACTGCCCTTGAGAGAATGTGGAGCAACCGTGAGTGTGTTTCTTGACTGAACGTTTTTTTTCCCTCCATGTCTTGTTTTGCCATAGTGAGGTGAAGCCTGTACGGCAGAAACAACCTTCAGCTAATGCTAATGCTATCATCCTGGTGTATGTACAACATAACACAACGTGTGCCAAAAGTCTGCAGTCGTTATAAGTTCATGCAAACGTGTAAAAATGGTGGAAATGGTCGTAAACTACCCTCATAATTCCATTGAAAGACCCATTAGACACTGAATATTAGCGACATTTCAAATTATAGTGACGTACGGTTAGCTACGTTTGCAGATTGACTGAATACAGGATTGTATTTCATCACAGTATTTATTCTCCTATTCGACCGGGGACCAGGAGCCATCTTCAGAGTTGAAGTATTGCTGTACAGGCACTACCTGACTGTGAATTTGTGTTATTGAAGCTTTTTAGAGATGAAACTCATCATTATGCAGCTAATCCAATAACAACAATGATGTCTTAGGATGCAGACAAATTCTAGGCTACTGTTTTAAAAGCTGCAGCCCAGTTGGAGTGTTTCAAACTGGTTTTCATTGAGTAGAAAAATTAATGATGTTTCTATTTTCCACTGTTTGGCCGCAGAATATAATGCCGTTCATAATGTATGTTGTACTGCACCAGATTGTGGTGAGTTGCTAATTTCCATCTGCAGAGCAGACACAATACAAGAATACACAAAAAATAATGCACAAGATCAAAACACAGCAAAATATTATCTAAAATTAACCTAAAACTTATCTTAAGTTTGTAGTGAGACATGGTGAATGTTGACAGTGTCAGTACAAGAGGGGAGTCAATGGCTTATATTTGAAGACATAGTGAAGACACTTTTGGATGGATGTTGGGTTGTATTCCTCAAACAGGACCTGTCTTCATTTGGCCGCCAGGGAAGCAACTGTGTGAGGGACGTCATGATGCCTCCTGTCATGAGCCAATGTTTGTCCTGTACTCCAGGGCATAATGGAGCTTAAGGAGATAGAGGCAGCAGTGTTGGTGTATGTTTATTTACAAAATTATACTATATATTTACATATACTGTACACATACTGTTCACTGTGTAATCTTCAGATTTTTTCTGATCTTCTGACTTCTATGGAAGTCACTCATCCAGATAAGTTCTCTGCAGAAGCTATAACTCAGCTTTACTCCAGCACTTAAGACTAAACACAGTTAGCCAAAAGGCTATACACACATGCTGGCTATAATGATAATAATAAGACAGTTCTCCATTCTATTTGGGGGGGCCTTTCAAGTCACCCAAGGTAACATACATAAAACACATCATAAAAACAGTAAAACCTCATCGAACGAAGAGGAGGAAACAGGTTTAGTGAGCGGTATCAAGTTGACAGAAGCATGCCAGTTTGAACAGGCTATAATCGCGTGCTATAAGTACAGTTGGGTAACAAAGAAAATGAATGAACGGACAGTCACAGAGGTCTGCTGGGTGGAGAGGACACTAACAAATGAACAAGTCAATGATACATTTAAACATGTTTGATGTGGAAGGAATATGTCAAAACGGAATAACGTGTCTCGATCTACAATAGTTGTATTATGTTCATGAACATGCTTGTCTTCACAGATTCCACCGACTGAAGTCTGGACTCTACCAAAAACAAAACAATTATCATGGCATCTCGTTTCCTCAAGTATTCTGTGCTTCTTCAGAAGTACCGGACTCCGTTGCTCATCGCAAGTTGTGGTGGCATCTTTGCAGCCAACATGTTCTACCACATCTTCCCTGGTTTGTCCTACCGTCAGCTCTACCAGGCCTGGTACAAAGGAGAGCCAGTCACACTGTCTGAAAAGCTGGAGGATGTTTACCAGCAGGTAGTTCTATTGCATTTATATGATTTTTTTCCCTGTCATTGTCTTTTCTGCTAAAATAACCTAAATGTTGACTTGAATGACACATGAATGAAGAAAGCCCAGGTCATATTAAAAAGACTCAGGAGGTTACACACAAAAACGTACGTTGCCGTCCACCACAGGAGCGCTGGTGTTTTTAGGAGTATAAAGCATGCTGATACCCAACAATGGATGGAGGAAGATACACTGACAACATTAGCTGTCAGCGGTAACAACAACTGCAGCTTTCAGTGACAGCGTTCAAAACGACTAGAGGAGCAAAACAAGCCAAACATATGATTTGAACATTTCTGTCAACTTGTTTGGCGGGGACGAGAATTTTAAGGAGTGGGATACTGCTCGTAGGTGTAAACGGTTTTAAGGAGCGACGCGGGGCTGAGTTCAGGCTGGATAACACATGAAAACATAAATCAGTGATCTAATTTCTGTTTGTTTGGCAAAAGGCCATGGTATGACTGGGCTAATCAACAGGTTTTAAGGCACTATGTGGAGGTTCTGCGCCCCACGTCGTGCCTTAAAACTATTTAATACACACCTATCTCCTGATTAACCCTTATATACCAGGGTTAGGTTAGATTTCATATTTTCAATGAATGAAGGAATGTTCTATAATTCTGCTCATTCTGTTCAGGTGTTGAAGGACTATGGCGTCAGCTCATCCAAGAACTTCTCTGCCTTTGCATCCTTTGGCTTCCACCCAGTTGGCGCTGGCATCCCATGGCTTCCCGCCGGGGCCCAAATTGGCATCCCAGCAAACTTCAACAGCACAGTCGATGACCCGAGTGGAATCACAAACCGCACCATTTTCATCAACGGCAAAACAGTGGAGTGGGACAGTGACTCAGGCATTGCCCTGAGGGAAGCGCTGCTGTTTTCCTGTGAAGCGCAGAAGTTTGCCTTAGCACGGGAGGTGGCCCGTTTGCAGTCCGGTGGGCCTGTGATGGGGGCTGCTGTGGCCCCGTTATGTCTTGCTGGGGTCTGGGTGTACAGCGTGGTGCTGAAGCAGCTGTTTGGGCTGCACGCTGGGCCTGCGTTGGTCCGAGGGGCTGTGAACATTGTGGCACTGGGACTCGGTGCCGTGTCATACTTCCTCACCTCAGATGCTGTCAACCAGTGGATTGATTATAGTTCGGATCGGCGTGCGGCTGGAGTGTCCCGCGACTATGCGAAGGGTGGGGTTGAATTTTATGACAAGATTCTGTCCAGAAACAAGACACTGCGCTTGCTGATGGGAGAGAAAGGAGAGCAGATGTATGCCCCCAGTGGAAACTTGTTTCCTGCTCACATCCTTCAGCTGAAACACACCCCCTACACGTCGAGAAGGGAAGGAATCCTCACTTTGTTGAAACAGGAAAAGGTTTAAATAGAAATGGGGGTTAATGACAGTTAGACAGGTGAAATATAGGGCACCTTATCTACCCTTACCTGAACAGCTGCTGGGAGCCGACCTATCTATCTGTGGACGGACTGTTGAGAACAATGGTGGGGCGAGCATCCGGGGGCAATAAAGCTTTTTATTTGTCAACCCTTGTGTACTGAATGTCTCATAACCATGAAACACAACTAGTCAAAGTACATTTGTTGCAGTCAATATGACTGCAATATGACACATTTATGGCATGAATAGATAATTTTAACATTTTACCCATGCAATTTTATATAGCATATAGATGGCAGGAGTCCTCCACTGCAGATCTGAGGTCCGATTTTCATCAATACATCTCTGTCATGTCCCCAGTGAACTGGCTAAATCATGATTAGTTTGTGCTGCTCAGATAAAGCCACCTCATCCTCAGCTGTCTCACCATTCTATGAAAAACCTTTGAGGAAAAGATGCTGCATCATTAGATGTGTATTTATAAGCCTTGTTTTGATCAGTCAGTTAACCACTCACATGTATGAAACAAAGACATAAATAAGGTTTTGAATGTTTCTGGTCTTTTTTATGGTCTTCTATTTCTTTTTAAGGAAGCGAGCAAGTGTAAATAAAATAAAAATCCTAACTTTAACAGCACTCTGTAGGCTGGCTGTATGTGACCCTTGTGAACCATGACACAGACATTCACAGAGGGAACATAATCACTGATACAGGTCCAGTTCATAATCAGGACAGACTGGGCTCTGTGTCCTTTCATACTAACAATCTCTGGCATCTTGTTTCCTTGAAGCAAGATGCTTGAGTCCAGCTCCATGTTTCTGTGGCCTTTTATAACCGCATGTACATGATGTTTAAAAGAGAGTCAGATGATGTATGTTGCACATGACTGACATTTTATCAAAAATGAGGAGAATTGAATCAGTTTAACCCCATTTCATAGTCTCTCTTTGATTGCACATGAACAATGGTCGGCTTGCTGTCATATGTTGTCGCTGCACTTCATTTGCTCACTTCATAACAGTGTGCCATTCAGAGTAAACAGCACAATGGCCCATTGTTTGTTCCATGGTAGGCTCTTTCTTTGTTTTGCCACTTGAGGTCAGTGCAGCCTGCTAGTAGTGCTCAGTGAACAGGAGCTGTCCTCCTTTCTAAGGTACACACTTGAGGATCCTCACGCAACCATGGACTTCTAGAAAAAACGATTGACATTATTATTTACTTTTGGGATGGCAGGACATCCCCAATTTCCCACAGATAATGCCTGATGCCCTGTCTACAGATGTGGAGGACAAACCTGAGGAATTTGTCTTTTGCATCATAATGACACATTTTTCCTTTTCAGCAGTAATAACAAGTGGTGTTGATCCATTCACGAAAACCTAAACCAGGACAGACTTGATACAACTATAGTCCTCGGAACTCTGAAACTCCCCAGGAGGATAAACTCCAGTCTTACAAAATACCTCATCATTATTGTCGGTGCATCATGCATCATTTTCCCATGTAAAGGAATTATGAATAAATTAATGATTAATCAGAATCAGAAGTAATTTTGTTCCAACCGCTCCAATCAAGTGAGATAAAATAACAATATAAAGACTAAATAAAAACATTTGTTAAAATATTCAATATATGAAAAGAATTATTAGATACATGTATGAACTACATACAACTACGACTACAACTACAACTACGGACAACTATATGGACACTAAATATGTGGACAACTAAGTGCGGGAAATATACAATCGACTATAAAATATACAACAGTAAATACATACACTACGCAGACAGTCTGAATCATCATCCCCAGTGCGTTAAATATGTAAAAAAAAAAAAGAAAAAAATGCTCACACACCTGCAGAATGTACAGGTGAATTTACAGTGTTATAAATTTAAATTGTCGTTGAAGTGTATATACACGTATACATCAAAGCAGTGTGTTATATTCATATTCAAACACATAGCACACGACGATACTTCGCAGCGGGGCCGTGTGGGTGCGCTCCCAAACAAACAGCGCGCCTCCCGGTCTGTGGCTCCGCCCCTGTGCGCTCCATTTGCGCCATTACGTCGCCGCGCTGAAAGCTGCTGTGTTGCACAGGCAGTTAGCGGCGAGCAGCTGCAGTGACACCGAGGCTGGCAGCGACGAGGCGGCGCACGTCGGGGAAAGGCAGGAACGCAGCATTCGCCTATTCTGTCGTTTAATGTTTAAAGTGGTTAACTTTGAACACCGCTGACGACCTATTACCATCGACTTTACGCAAGCGTGGGATTCTATTCCATATTTGGTCGACCTGAAATGACTGATAGTGTCCGTGTCTAGCCAATGGTGACTGTGGGGCTCCGGTGTTGTGGATTATTTGTCGTAGCCGAGCAAGTCGCATGGTCGTGCCCGGAGGAGGCCCCGCTCTGCTGGATGGATGTGTGTAGACCTGCGGCGGACTCCGACTTCTGATGAAGACTGCAAGAATGATGCCCGGGATTCAACGGCAGCGGCTGAACTCTTCGTGAATGTTTGGGCTCCCTCGCCCCTGCACGTAATATTTCCTCACACGGCAAAATTGTATTCCTTAAAAACTGGACGCCCCTGGAGCAGTTTATGACGGTAAGAAAGACGTTCTCAGAGCCACTTCAACTTAGCTAGCTAGCTTGGTGCTGTCACTTTAATCCAAGTTGCTCAGCGCACGGCTTAATTGGCAAATATTGCGAAAAAAATGTTGGCTAGCGTTGCTCTACCAGCCGACCTGTTTTGTGAGTGTTTGTTCGCCTGAGTACAACTGTTGAGAGAAATAGGAGGCCGTCGTCTCGGCTTACTGGAGATCAGCGGCTGTGTAGCTGTTTGCTAACGCTAACGGCTTTAGCTCATTCAGAACCTTAGCGGTTTACTTTACGTAGCAGCAGCTGAAACACCCTGTGCCATATTTTAATGCAGTGAAGGCTTTTCTGCTAACAGGACCTTGGTTAACCTTCTTGAACGTGACATGTATGTCGTGCTGGAACAGGCCGTTAATAGCTCATTCATTCCAAGTATACAATAAGCCATTTAATGACAGTCCAGTCTGCGTTGAATGGAAGCAGCAGCAGCAGCAGCCAGCGGCTTCAGATGCTTCTTTCCTCCATCATAGTAATACACATGATCAGGTTATGGACAGATTAGTTTATTTTTCTGTTTTTTAAGTTTCGACGCAAGTGGTGTCTAACGTACGTATTGCGAACGTATTTCCACGTCGCAGGCGTTCTGCTGAAAATCTATAGAGAAAACCAAAAGCATCTGACACAACGGGGTTTTAATGAATCAGAAATAATTGTTAATCGCGGTTCTGCCGTGTAGGTGTTGAGACATTTCACAATGGAAGGCCGGTATAATGTATGGTGTTTATTTAAGTGTGAAACGGTTGAGGGAATCTGTGACATCCAGCAGCTTGTGGGTGCTGCTCAGTGATGAAGTGACGGTCGGCTGCGAGCAGGCGCCCTCCTTTTCTCGATGACGTAATCCTCCACCATCCGTGCCACATCTTTTGGGTCGCAGTCAGTTCCTCTGCTGCCTGCTGATATCATATGCACTGTGCTCTGCCCTGTTTCTTCTCTATATGCAAGATGAGGACGGAAAGATGTGCAAGGTCTGAAAGGAATGAGTGTTTAGAGGGCAGCCAGAGAATTATGAATGAAACCTCATTGATGAGATGTTTTAATTATTCCTCTTCATCATCTGCTCTTGAACATCATGAATTAGTGAACCAGTATTCCTATTCTTAGAGATACAGTGCTATTACATCTGCCAACTCTGTTAGTGTGTCTGACAGCAATGTTCAAAACTGTTGGGCTGATGCACAAAGCTTTGGGAGAACACAGTATGTGGAACATTGTCAAAACCTGTTTTCTATGCTGGACAAGGTGTGGTGTATTTGCATCTGTGATTACATGAAAGATTACAGTGATCTACTGGCTGTACAGCGGTATTTATTGACTATACATGCTGAAAATTCAGTAATGATGCACGGAGGAGAGTCCTTGGTTGAACCTAAAATGTTTATTTTGCGTGCACAAGCCTCAAGATGTCATATGTTTGTGGGGGTGGACCCAGCTGGTGAAGATGAGATTGCCTGTAGCGATGGCCCTGCTCTGCTTGAACAACACACCTGAACCTGCCGTCCTTGTTGTGTTCAACACAAGTGTGTCTATGTGAGTTGAATGCGAGGTGAGAAGGTGAGGAGGGGAAGGGGAGGTAGATAGAGGGGGGGGGGGATGGAGGAAGGGGACACAGGTGTGTCATGGGTAATGGGGATCCATTGCACCTGCTTATAAAGGGCAGGTTGGTCCTATGGGAGCTAGTTGGGTGTTATCATCACATCCCAAGGCAAGAGCAGAGGGTGTAGCACAGAGGCAGACAGAAATTCACCCTTATGTTTCTAGCTTGCAGCATAGCCTATTTGTACTAACTCTGTTATTAACAAAAAATACATAATTGCTGCCAGTTGTCCTCACCTTTGCTCAGGTATCTCTTCTTGAGGTCCAATTCGTACCTTGTATGTGTAAGAAGTAAAACAGAACATGTACCATAACCCAGATGTGTATAGAATCCATGAGCCATTATATATTATATCATTCTGTCAGTTTGCGGGAGTTAAAGTCATAGAACTCTTTTCCTACTGATGACAAGCCTGGTACTTCTAATCCCATTATTGTTTACATATTTATGGGTTAAAATCGGTGGGGCTTGAAAGATCGTAAACTTGGTGGTGCAGCAAATTCATGGCCTCTTTTCGATTTTTCAGCCTCTTGTCAGCAATTCATCATCACAGCATTTTTGCCGATGTGCCTCCAGGGATTAAGAAGGTACCTGCCGGGAATGTCCATGAGGCATGGCAGTAAAAGGTCCTCAGATATTTCCAGTTTGAAAGGTTCAGATGTGCACACACTGACACTAATGTATGGAAACCTGTGAAATATTTTATTCTGTAAGAGCCTCCTTTTTTAAACACAGGAAGTAAATCTTTGTTGAATCTTTTCCAGGCCTTTCTGGAAGACGCAAATGGAATAGGGTAACAGTAGGAGGAGAAGAAGGATTGGATATGCTGCGATAAGTTATAGAAAGATGTTTTTATGGACCACAGCGTTTTGTGCTGAGGTTTTACTTTTCTGCTGTTTGTCACACTTGCATCATTCTCCCTCCTGTGCTGAGTTTTCTGCTCTGTCTTTGTCCCATGTCTTACACATGTCTGTCACACAGTCAGCATGTTTCCCATAGTGCTGACAGCTTATTACTGACCGTGTTTGTTAGACGCTTGCCGACAAGATATGTGCTCTTTCAATTAAATTTGTTCTTTGGTAGTCAGGGAAACCTTCTAAATGTAGTGGGGGAAAAAAGCATGTTCTCGCTCCCTCTCTCACTGTAAATAATTAACTACTAAAGCACAATTCAAAGCATGTGCAATTAGTGGGTGTTGGAGAAATGAAGGAATTATGAAATAACGGCCCCCTTAGAGGCTTCACCCGACAAAGTTGCGGATGCGCATTTCTATGGCAACATCGCCAATGAACTGAGTACTAAGAATTAAGTCCTCAATTCTTAAGATTTAATCACGCTCCCCATTGAACAGTGTCTGTTTTTCTTTCTCGATAGTGCAGATCATTCATGGAACGTATAACTAGTTCCATAGCCTTGTGTACGCCCCACCACACACGCACACACACAGCATAGCGAGCAACTTTTATTACTGTGTATTCTCTGCAGTTTTCCATTGTTATAGTATAATAGGCTCGGTGGTGAGGTGGTGAAGGTGCAGGAGTTTAAGAACTTAGGATCAACTGTGCAGAGTAGCGGAGACTGTGGAAGAGAAGTGAAGAATAGGGTGCAGGCAGGGTGGAACAGCTGGAGAAAAGTGTCAGGAGTGATTTGTGATAGAAGAGTTTCAGCTAAGGTGAAGGGAAAGGTTTACAGGACTGTGGTTAGACCAGCTATGATGTATGGTTTAGAGACACTAGTGATAGGCAGAAGACAGGAGGCAGAGCTGGAGGTGGCAGAGTTAAAGATGCTGAGATTCTCTTTAGGAGTGACCAGGATGGACAGGATTAGGAATGAGGTCATCAGAGGGACAACACAGACAGGAAGGTTAGGAGAAAAAGCTAGAGAGGCTAGATTGAGATGGTTTGGACATGTGCAGAGGAGGGACAGTGGATACATTGGTAGGAGAATGTTAGAGATGGAGTTGGAGGTAGGAGACAGAGAGGAAGGCCAAAGAGGAGGTTTATAGATGCAGTGAGGGAGGACATGGAGGTAGTTGGAGTCAGAGTAGAGGATACAGAGAACAGGGAAAGATGGAAATCAATGATTCGCTGTGGCAACCCCTGAAGAGGGACAATCCGAAAGGA
>CAAKHB010001580.1:50690-62891 GCA_901007665.1 Aeoliscus strigatus | reverse complement strand
CATTCCTAGTTTGAAACATCAGTGAGAGGAGTGACCGAGTGATTTCATCTGAACTTTTCCTGTCCGTATGTGCGCGCGTCCATCATGTTACCATAACAGTTAGTTGCCTCGGTAACAAGGACAATGCATGCAAACAGCAAAAATGACAGGGGGTGCATTGTTGCACATGACATCATTGACTGTGCTACAACTGGAAACACACACACTTCGCTTGTGTGTGACAAGTGATTCATTTTGTCTTATCTGTCTTTGATTTGACACCCAGTTGATTTTTAGACAAAGAAAGCCTCATCGGGGTCAAAGCAGGGTTTTATGAGATCTGTAGGCCTCAATTCCACATGAGGCAGGTTGTAGGAGAGCTGGATCTGAAACAACAGCAATGAATCAGTCCAGTAGATCAATACAATCAGTGATCTCATCCTCCTGTGTGTGTGTGTGCACGCAGCAAGAAGGAGGAAGAGAAAAAAGGAGAGTTGGAAGTCAAAAAGTTTCCAGCAGTGGCTCAGAGAATTGCTTTTGCCATCAATCTGAAACACACAGCTGGGCCTCCCCAGCCCGAGAGCCATGCTGAGTGTGTGTTTGTGTGTGTCTCTGTGACAGAGAGTGTGACAGGTCCAGTCATCCCAGAACTGCACTGCAGGGTTCAGTGTTTGTTGGAGACAAGGACCAGTCTGCCTGACAAAGACAGCTGAGACCCCTTAAGCTGGTTTCACATGGGAGCTGGTACGGACATAAACTGCCCCCAACACACACACAGAGCATGAAATCAGATACTTGATTCCATCTATGAGCTCATACAAATGAGAGGTGTGGTGTTAGGGAGTAATGTGTAAAGCTACAGCACGTCAGACAATTCAGACACAGCCTAAATATAGAGATGGATGGATGCATCTTAAAGAAGGGGAGGAGCCAGGCTGCGGAGGAGCCAGGCTGCTGAGCAGCAGCGGCGCTGGTCAGATTCAGAGGAACCACAGAATAGAAATAAGAGTCCAAATGAAAGGACTTTTAGATTACAGAGTAAAGATAATAAATACACATGTAGATGAAGGGTGTCAATGTGTCTGACTGTCACAACATGAATGGGAGAGTGACTGGGTCAAGGAGGCAACACTGTCAGGCATTTACTCAACTCATCCTTCACTCATGAAGATAATGGAAGGAGAAACAATCCCCTGTTGAGAGAACGACCAAAGATTTGTTTGCTGGCAGAGGACCAGTGTGGACAGGTCTGAAACATGCAGTTTTCATAAAAAGGGAGGCAAGAAAATCTCTTAGTGGAAGCAAAGTGAAGCAAAGTGGGAGTAGAAACTGACTCTCACCTGTTCCCAGATGTCCTTTGAATCGCTCCCCCATTCGGTCCACGAAAGCGCCGCAGATGTCTATTCCCAACAACGCCACCTACAAGTGCAGAGTGAGACAAATGTTCAAGTTATTCACAGGAAAGTGTTGTATGCGGCAACTTAAAGCAAAAGTCTGCTGTTTGGTTAGTTCAGATTGGAGCTGGGTGGGTAAGCATCAACGCTGAAGCTGTGTCACAGCGCAGGGTACGGCGGAGCTTGACATGACAACAACTGTGATTGGACTGTTTGCATCATGTGACTTTTTCAGATCTCTGAGCAAACATAGAAAATAAAACTGACCAAAACAGTGATCTTATTGTAGTTAGTGCGGTAAGACTATCTGCTCACTTTCAGCACCATCGCTCGCTGTTAACCAAATACAACCATCCAAAATGCGATTTCTGACAAAATAAGTAAGCGTAAAATTACGGTAATCTTGTTGTAGTTACTGCGGCAACAAGGTCCGCCCACTTTCAGTCACTATCGCTTGACGTAAACAAACAAAAACAGACGCAGGTAACGCTGACAATGGCGTGGGGTACAACATAGGGTCCACGTCAGGTCAAAGTAAAAGAATAAATTGGGCTTTACGCCCGCTGCTTGTGTAATCATGCTGTAGAGCATCTGCAGTGGCTGAGGAAATGACATACTAATGTACACTTTACATCAGCAAGAGTTTTACAATTGACACAATTATTCCTCTCCTCTCCCATCTGTCATCTCCCCACAGAGGATTCAGCCTGCAGAGGATCCTCTGCCTGGGAAGGTAGGCTGGAAGTTTTCTGTCTCGCAGTGGAGCTCAGTTTTCCACTGTGTTTCTGATTAGGATCACATCACACTCGATGCTACGCTCTGAGAATGCTTGTCTTGGCAGCGCTGTGGTGGAACCAAGCGATCCAAAAAGAAAATGCATTGAAAAAAAGATATTCTCCCTTGTGCTGCAGCGAGTGAAGAGTCAGACTGCACTTCTTCCCTATTTTAGTCAAAGAGCGGCGCCAGGTAACATAAGCTGGGGGAGGGGGTGCTAAAACACAAGAAGTGAAGCCAATGAAACACCACAGGAAAACAAAAATCCCCCATGGAAGAAATATGAGCTCTGGGTTAATATGATGACTCCTTCATACTGACCTAATCTAGAGAGGGAGGAGGCGAGATGAGAGGAAAAACAGCAGGAGAAAGAAGAAACAGTATGGGAAAGAGCCTTCAGGCCTCCTCCCCCCTTCATCATCCCGCACCCCAACAAGCAGCGCCCACAACCATATGGCATCTTCACATGGAGGGAGAGAAAGCAACGGAGGGGACGAGTTTTTATCCACTAACAAGGAGAGAGAATTTGAGAAGGACTTCTTCCTCCGTCCTTTCACGCAGAGGAGATGGGAAAAGTGAAACAACCCTCCCCAAACGTGAAACAACAGAGCTCCACGCATCACGTCTCCAGACTCACAGGGTGACCGAGGTATGCTGGAGGAAAAACAGTAAATATTTAGCCTCCAATCAATGGCTCTTTGTGCCATTCCAGCGGGTGTGTACGCTGGCTTAGCCTGGTAAATCACATCCCATGTCCAGGGTTTATGCAGGATTCTACAGAAGCTTAAAGGGTTCACGGCTCGCACAGCAGCTTTTGGGAGCCGGCAACGTTTCTAGATCAACACTCTTAATTCATTAAGCTGATCATTTTAAAGTTTGCCAAATGTTTGGGTAATTCATAAAGTAAAGGCTTAAAGGAGCCATGTGTATTTTTTGTCACAAATTAAATACCATATTTATAACTAGATTTGTATATGTGTACACCCACTTGATAATAGGAATCACTGTGTTTCTTGTGTTTTAGTTATCGCTGACTTGCTGGTCATGAGAGTTTCTAGTCATACCATGAGCTGAAGATGATGTCTGCCGTTTTACTTTTTTCATAAAACTGCAGAAATCAGAGGAACATGCAGAGGCAGCAAAGCCACAAGGAAAGACACAACAGAGACAGACCCAAACTATTTGCATAAGGAGTAGTTTAAAAGCGGTTTGCTAGTAATTTTTCATCCTGATTTTGTGTGTTTAAGGCAATTAAATCAGAGCATCATCTACATTGGAAGCAGCAGTAATCCGAGCACAGTTCCTGTTGATGGCGCCTTGGAAAGACAGTAGGGAAGCAGACATATTGAAGTCTGGTTTACTTACATGTCTGTAACAGCAGAAGTACAATTATGTTTGCTATGGTCAATAAGCGAATGAAAGACCAGAAGAAAATGGTGATTCAACATGGCTGCCAGGGCTACATTCAACTCAACTCAAATATTTGCTGGTTCCAATACATTTTAGTCCTGCAGGGCCAAATATCGTGAATTTAATGCACAGGACAGTGTTATTGTCGTGACTGGGAACACGTTTGTGTTGGAGCAATTTGTAAAGCTGGAGCTCCTTTCCTTCCCTACTAGTCTGCTCATACGACGGCCAAACCAGCGTTTTGGAGCCCGAATACGAGCATGTGAAATTGAGAAAAAACGTTGAGAGGATTAATATCCATTGGTTTATATGTCCTCATGCACCAATTGGTGAAACCATACTCTGATCAGGACAGCATGAGCATCGATTCCGCTTCAGGCCAGTCGGAGTCCTGGCTCCTCTCTCCGCTGACCATAAAGCAAACACGCAATGTTTCTGTCCAATGCAATGTTTCTGAGTCTCCTTGACGTGTCTGTGATGTAGTAACACTGAGATCTGCTGCTGTCTCTCCTGAGTGCGAAGAAACAAGACAAAATGTGTCACACTAAACAAGGAAAGAAGAGAGAAGAACTTGGCTGTGATAATCCATTTATGACAATATTCAAGTATTTATGAATCATGATTCTACTCTTCATCCCTGGCTCTCATTTAACCAAACCACTCCGTCCTCGCTTTAACACCACTGTTTTTCTCATTTGTCAGCAGTGCATCCTCCGCTTGTTCCTCAGTCTCTCTGCTGACTCAGCATCTTGTTCTCGATTCTTCTTTTTGCCAGAAATTACGACCAATCACATTTCTGCACGCTGAGCGAACGGCTCACTTGAACCCATGTATGTGTCACTCACAGAATTCCTATTGCCAAGTACAGCTGGTTTCAATATAATGAGTTTGTCCTGGTATACTGGTGCACACAGTAAAATATGATGATAATAAATAAAGATGTATGTGCGAGTTCAACCGGTACTGAAGTCAAGAAGATCAAAACATTGAAGAGCTGGTTGGAAAGCTGAAGTGTTTTAGAACAAGAGATTAAATATAGAAAGGTTGGTGTTAAATCTTCCCCTTTTTCTTGGATCATTTAAGAGAATGTGATACTGCTGAGAGAAGCACCATAAAACATGATTTACACTCTGTATGGTATTGAAAAAAGACAAGAAATAAACATGACACACACACACACACACACACATCTGTCGTGTTGTCCGACCAATGATATATAGATTTATATTCAGACTATCAACTACTGCTAAGAAGACAATAATTTGTAACCATTTCAAATAATTATTGGATTGTTTAAATAGTACACGGATGAAGAGGGTAATAAATTCTCCATTTAAATATATGACTTGTTATTGTTGAAAACAAAGGTCCAAAGCATGACGACAGAAAAATCCCCGATATACCCAAGAGCACCAGCAGCAGATAACTTTTGTTAACTTGGATGTGCTTTCTAAGGAGATGAGGAGAGGATGAGCCTGCTATGCTGAACACACAGTTTCCACACACACGCTCACAGTCTTGCTGAGTCTTGCAAATCAGTGCAGACAACATGAAGCAGTTCAAAGCGAGATGCGAGAGTCACATTTCAGCACGGTTAGAGGAGGGATTTCAGACTGTTTTGACTCATAGTCTGGATCAGTGCGATATCTTGGCAAAAAAATTCACATTCCAACATTTTGGAGATATGACAAAGAACACAGACAAAGCGGTCACATACACTCAGCACAGAGACCGGAGGGAGGATTAGGAGAAAAAGTTACATGAGCAAGGGATGGATGGAGAAAAAACATAAGTCATTTTCTATGACTCCCCCTAACCCCTCCCCCATCCCTTACAGTGATCCAGCAGTCTATGGTCCTCACAATGGGTCCCTTGAAAACACAATGAGCCTGGATGGAGTGTTTAAATCCCATCAAATCGCAAGCATGCCTCTGTCACCAAGGATTAAAATGAAAAATGTGTCTGTCGGGAGTCAGGTTTATATATTTCAAGAAGAAGCATAACCATCAGGCAAAAGGTAAACAATGGACCCCCCCCCACACACACACACACTCACTCCAACCTTGGTTGTCAAATATGAGTAGTGATTTGACAGCTTTAAAGGGGATCAGATAGACCTCATAGAACCAAATGTTATGGATGTAGAATCAAACTCTTTGCAAATGACATACAACGGCCCACTCATCCACTGCTCATATGGCTGACTTGTGAAAATTATTCATGAGCAGGCTGAAAGGTTGATGCTGCAGTGATGCTGCACAAATCTTAAACGATGACTCCCTGGACCACATGTCTCTCTCTCCCTCCCCTTCTTTACCTTGAAATTGCTGGAGTTCACCCATCCTGTCAGCTCGTCGATGGTCTTATCCAGCCTGGGTTTGTCCTGCTCCACGTCGTGGGAGCGCTGCGGGTCGTTCAAATAGTCGATAAGGTCCTGGCCGACCTGCAACCTGCGGGTAACGTCTTTTTGTAAGACCTGCTGGTAAAAATAGTCCATGTTGTCATGTTCCTCCATTGGGCACTCAGTGCCGGGTGGCCAGCCTCTGAAGCCGGCCGCAGACGGGAGACAGGGGTCGGTGGGACGAGATGGAAATCACCCAGAAAAAAGATAAAAAGTACGGTACCGCGGAGGGGCCTAGAGATTGTACGGTCTGTTGTAGATGTTTGACTATCAACATGTAGGTCGATGGTCCCGTAGGTCAAAAATGAGGGAAAAAAATCAATTCAAGAAATAATTCCTCCGTCCAAGCTGAAAGCTAAAAATTTCTACTAACAAAGAGAAGGCTGAGATGGATAACTTCAAACTTGAAAAAAGTTTAAAACAAACAAACAAAAAAAGCATACGTTTTTCTGGACCCCAGCTGTTTTCTTCAAAATATCCACAACAAAACAGCAAAACAGTGTTGGTTGTTATGCTAGGAGAAATAGCACATAGCTAGTTAGCATAGCGACCCAAAGAAGGATGGAAAGCTTCACATTAGCTAGCTCGGAGAGCTAACGTCAGTGGACCGCGGGCCTAAGGTTTGGCTCCACTCCGCATTTCTTGTCCATGACCGAGGGCTGGAAAGTCTGTGCGGCTTTCAGCTACAGAGTGTCTCAGTGACAAAGTTGCTCGAAAGTTCCACAGCAAACACCAAAGTCCAGCCCAGTGGTATGTGGTTTCTCTTAAATCCTGGAACAATCGCTGTCGCCGCTGGGACCGCGTAAGGACGCCGGAAGCTTGAGCTGCCGGGGACTGCTGCAGTTCACCGAGCGATGACTCGAGACCGATCAACGATCAAGCCGAGGGGTCCTTAGCCACCGCACAGCTAGCCAAGAACAATGCCTGATGGAAATTCCTCAACGAAAAACATACAGTGTGAACGTCTGTGCGCGTATGGGCGTATTAAAATGGCTATTTCTCAAGATATATCATCTGTTATAGCTGTAAAAAAAAATGTAAATTTTATGAGAACTGACCCACGGTAAGTGGGTGTCCCTGAACTCCACACGGGTCTGTGCTGACATCTAGCGGACAAACTGCGGGTGGACACTTTACTACAAGAAATGCTACACTGGAAACAAATAACATTTATTATTATTCACTTTTATTTGTTCATATTTTTCTTTATTTTCTCAAACGTAAAACTGTTAAAACAGCTGTAAAAGAGAGGGCATTAGTGTCACAGCCTGTCAGATTATCTTCATCTGTGTCAATTCTCCGTTGTTTCAGTCCTCCTGAGTCCACAAACTTGGCACTACACAGCACTCACATGTCTATTGTTCATCGCAATACTTACTGGATTTTTAGTGCTTCAAGTATTTAATGCCCCCTACATGGCAAGAGAGATCATGTTGAGACCTTTTTGACCATAAAGAATGTCTTTGTAGAATGAAATTAAGTGTCTCTGATGCTTTCCTCCCATTCGCTGCATAACGACGGACTGTATGAGGATTTTGTTGCTGATCTGTTGGATGCACTAGTTTGGCAGATGTTCTCTTACACTGTTTGGAAATGTGCTGCCAGGGGTATTCGTGGTAGAGTTTATTAAACAAAGACACTGTCTTCTATAAATGGCCAATTACATAAAACTAACTTCCAATATATCCACTAATGTGATTGTCAAAAAGAGGTGCTCACATTTTCAAGTTATTGCCTCAGTTTCAGGACAAATTCCAGTTCACTTGGAAGCAATGATGCACCAGTATTAGCCCTGATATCTGAATACACACAGCAATAAATTTGAAGAGTGTACTTTAACAGTCCAATGGAAAAAGTGGCTCTAGCACAATTCAAGGAGTGTCACTAGATGTATCTGTCGGGAGACTGAGAGGTTACTGATGTAAACAAGTTTGTCTGTGGTGCTAAGCTAATCCAGGATGTAAACAAATGCTTAAGTGGTCAAATAGGAGCTATTGCACAGGGCTACTGTCAGGATCGGATCAGGGTCCACAAGCCAACACGCAGACACAGGAGAGGCCAAAATAATAACACTTTTAGACGCTGAGGATCCAAGTTGCAGGTCCTTTTTTGTCAAATAGCAACAGTTTCTTCTATACCATTTGAAAAGGAAAGACAAAACGCATCTCCCTCTCTGGATAGACGGGCATGGACAATTACAATAAGCACTGAGAAAAAGAAAAACAAAGTAAAAGTTTTCTGTTGGCCTACCTCAATTTTCAGTGAGTAGCCATAGGTGAAAGTCTTTTTTTCATTGCAACATTCTTTGTACAAACACAATCAAAATCTCAACAGAAGTATCTCAGATGCACAAATACGTCACATGTTCCATCTTTCTTCCACATGAGAGAGTTGAGCTTAGCTGTCGGAAGATCTGAATGTCCCACGATGCTGTCCCTCCGTGCTGCGTGTCTATTGGTCGAAGCAGGATGAATCACAGAATGGTCACGGATCGGTGTCGTGTGATTGGCTGAGATAATACTCCACAGAGAGCAAACTGTTGTTGACTGCGATGACAAAAGCCTGTTTTTTTTCTTCTTCTTCATTAGAACATGATGCATTGTCGTTGGGTAGTTGGACCCCCATCCAGATGCAGTCCTCTGAGCCCATGGGTGGGGAGACTGAGGGGGGGGATGAGGAGAAGCAGCATGGAGTACAGCAAGAAAGAGAGAATGAGACCGAGAGAGAAAAAGAGAGAGTCTGTCCATCCATGTTCTTTTCTCTGACCCCTCCCACCCCAAATGTGGGGCTGTTTTAATGCTGAATGGTGAAATGGAGAGAGGAGGGGCGGGTTAAACTGATCAGGGATCAGTCGTGATCAGTCTGTGTAATGATCAGTGATCAGGAGCAGTGAGTGGGTCCAGCCCCTCCTCTCCCCGACACCTACCCCAGTAACCCCCTCCCCCACAGTCACAGCAGCAAGACCTGTAGACAGAGGTGGCCCCCCCTGGCCCTCCACTGTCAGAGGATGATGCAGCAGCGGCACAGACGCTGACCACCGCCGTGTACGGAGGGAGGGGGTGTGACCGGGGCAAAGTAGGCATGGACCTTGATCTCGGGAAGATGGGCCTAGGACAAAGAAGAAGAAGAAGAAGAAGAAGAAGAAGAAGAAGAAGAAGAAGAAGAAGAAGAAGAAGAAAACTATATCTATTAGGAATAAATTAAATAAATTAAGCTGTTAAATAAATCAAGAATTTATTATTTGCCACTTATCTTAACAAACAAACAAAACAATATATATATACACTGTAAGTGGATGGATGGATGACAGATAGACATAGATAGACAGACAGACAGACAGACAGACAGACAGACAGACAGACAGACAGACAGACAGACGGACAGATAGACTGACAGATAGACAGATAGATAGATAGATAGATAGATAGATAGATAGATAGATAGATAGATAGATAGATAGATAGATAGATAGATAGATAGATAGATAGATAGATAGATAGATAGATAGATAGATAGATAGATAGACAGACAGATAATGTAATACTGTAATCTCCTTCTCACTGACCCGGATGCGTTTGATGCCGGCTCTGGTGACCTGCTGACAGTCGTACAGTTCGATGCGCTCCAGCCGGTGGCAGGTCTTCAGGTGCTCCAGGGTCACATCAGTGATGAGGGGGCAGTTGTCCAGCTCCACCACCGTGAGGCGCTCTTGGCCACACGTACTGCTGCTCAGCGCTCTGATGCCGTCGTCTGTGATCAGCTCACAGTGGGACAGCGACTGTCCAGCACAGACAACACAACACAAGGGTTCAGAGGAGGCCCAGAGAGAACCTGCGACACTGTGAGCAGCGGCTGTGACGGTTTACCAGGGCCTGGAGGCGGGGGCAGTGGATGGACAGCTGGACCAGGGTGTTGTCCGTGACCTGGAAGAGGACAAGCTCGATCAATGGAGGCACAGCAGAGTGAGTTCCAAAAGCAGCCAGGGAATTCAGTCTTCTCTCCAGCTGAAATAAATATTGTGTCTGCTCTGTACATTTTATCAAAAGTGACATAAACACTCAGGCACTTTATCCGTCTTAGGGGCACACACACACACACAAACAGACACAGACAGTCATCTGAGGTCTAATCTCTCCATGGACAAAACAGGTCAAAGCCGAGTATTATTTCTTAGAGTTCTCTTACCAAAATACATTCTTCTAAGTCCATTTTTTCAAGATCATGACAATTCTGCAAAGAGAGCAGATGGGTCTTAGCTCGTGTGAGAGAAGCAGTGGAGAGAGAAAAAGAAAGACGGTGAGGAGGAGATGAAACGCAAAGTCACCCTGGCGAGCACAGTGAAACCAGCATCTGTAACATGGGAGCATCGTGCAGCTTCAAGGATCCTGAGAAAACACACACACACACACACACATCTTCAGACCAGCAGTAGACAGAATAGAATAGAATTATTGTCACAAATACCATCGACATTATAACAGGTTGCACAATGGAATTGGAGCACTGCACTAGCATACTTTGGAGTGCTGTAGAAAAATGTCAGAAAATGTCAAACAGTTACTGAAAGTAGCGCCAGGTTTACCGTCGGTGTTAAAGGATTAGCTAATAGTAGTATAGATAGATAGATAGATTAGTAGTAGATTAGCTGTAAGTATTTCAATTATCACAGTGACTGTGGTTAAATTCTGAGGGAGTTCCCTGACTTAAGACATTTGCAGCCACTTGAGTTTGTAGGTGTGTCTGTGCACTAAAATGTGTGTGTGTGTGTGTGTGTGTGTGTGTGTGTGTGTGTGAGACTCACTTGAGTCGGGGACAGTTGAGTCCCAGTGCAGTGAGCGAGGCATCAGTGATGTTACTGCAGCCAGACACACAGAGGATTTGTAGCTTGTGGCATCCTCGGCACAGACTAACCAGACCGTCATCTGTGATTTGCTGGGGGCAACACACACACACACACACACACACGAGACACCTTACAAAAAACGCAGAGGCACACAGACACATTCCTCCTGCGTTACAATGTGCCGTGCACTCCGCCCTACCCCGCCACCAGCAGTTTGTCTTACCGTGCAGGACTGCATGTTGATGGTGGTGAGTTCTGGGCAGTGTTTCTGAAGGTGTTTCAGTGCGCCGTCGTCCAGCTGAATTACAAAGGAGAAATATCAGCTCAACATTCTGACAGTAGTCCTCGTCTAGCAACTTATTGTTGTGTTATTGGAGGCATCCTGGTGTTTTGGAGACGGATGTGAAAAGATGGATTATTGTGCAGTTCCTGCCCTCCAGTTGTCAGTCGTGAGTCCTGAGCGATCTTCAGCGGTTTAAACTGACAGAGATCGACGCTGAAATGCAGATCAGTTCAAAATATCTACAACATGTTAAATCCGGCCCTGCGATGAGCTGGCGACTCATCCAGGGTGTACCCTGTCATTCGCAGGAGCCAGCAGGAGAAGATGAATAATAGAATCCACATTCATCTCTGTCATTCAGTGATGAAATTTGTAAAATGTCAAGCTTCCCAAGGGGAGTCTGGTGCGTTTCAGCACTTCAGGAAGTGTCGTTGAACGATTGACGTGAACGAATCGTTTGATCGAATCGTTTTACTGAACAGATACTAATGAGCCAGTTCACCTAAAACATCACTAACTGACTTCATCCCTTGAGGAACATGACGCCTTAAATAGGCGCTTTGGAGGAAACACAAGTCATCTTTTACTAATATAGATGAAATGAAAATGAGATGTGAGATGAAAACTACATTGTTGGGGAAGATCCTGTGGGGCAAAAGATACCTGCTGATCTACGTGGTGTTTGGAAACATCTTATTGACGTCGGATGTTCTCAGAACACATGATGAGTTACTGAAACCACTGTGTCCCAGCAGAAAAAGAACATAAAACTTTCTTTGGCTTTTCAAATCATTTTAATCTTTTATCCCTGCAGGTACAAAAGACATTTATGTTCTCTTATGATTTTATCTTTTATCTTTGCTCTCGCTCTCTTTTTTTTTAAAAAAGGAAGGAAAATGCCTCCTTAAATTCCAATAAATGAGAAACAAAACACCAGCTGTGTGTGTGTGTGTGTGTGTGTGTGTGTGTGTGTATGTGTGCGTGCGTGCGTGCGTGCGTGTGTACCTGCGTGCAGCCTCTGAGGAACAGCGCTCGTAAACCAACGCAGCCTCTTGCCAGAGCTTCAATACCATCACGTGTGATCTGGTCACACCACGACAGGTTCAACATCTCCAGC
>CAAKHB010001580.1:30250-40269 GCA_901007665.1 Aeoliscus strigatus | reverse complement strand
TGGTGGTGTGGGTCCGGGGCGGCCTGCGGCGGTAACGGTCGTTGTCTCGGAGACCGACGACGGCTCCCCAGCCCGTCTCATCGCAGGGCTACCAAAATAACAACAATAACATGGACGGTCTGTCAAGTGACTTCACTTCCGCCTCTCCCTTCATATCGCTCCGACGCAGGTCAGCGATCTGGGTCCGGAACCGCGCAACTTTGACAGGCGCCGAAAGAAAGCGTCACATTTCACATATTGCGCATAAACAGTCACAAGTCAGCTGACAACAGCGGCTTCTGCGATGTTTTCTGTTGACCTGCAGGGAAACGGGGCGGGCTCAGGTGACGTCATTGCTGCGGGAAAAGCCCGCGTGGTCGTTTTGTTTTGATCGTGGGGTCTCGCGGAAATCGGACGGTGTTGAAGGTTCCGGACGCACAAGACGCGACCGGACCCGACCCGATGATGGTTCCGTGAACGCAGCATCCAGATGTGAGGATGTTCCAACTTCTCGTGACCTCGATGTCCTTCCGGTGTTACGTGCTGCTCCACTGCTCAGCTGGAAATGGATTAGGACAAAATAATAATAATATGTATTGTTTATTCAAACTCATGCTTTAGAATATGATCAACAAATGCTCCAATTGAAGTGTCTATTTAGACAGTGTGATTTCATTTAAGTTCCCTTTGTATGTGACATTTACCATTATAATTGCAATTCACCCCCCTTTTTTTGAAAGAGCTTTTCAAAAAACAAATAAGCTTGCAAATAGGATTTGATTTGTACATACTTCACTTACTTATAAATAGTTTCAGTGAAAATAGTTTGCAACAAACGCCAACAAAATGTCTCATGCATTACAATCAATAAATTAATGAAACATCCTGCACATAAGTGACATTACAGCTTGTTTTGATGATGTTGCACCTTCACCTACTCGCAATTGCAATTATTGTTGGAAATAAATTGTTTGAGAGGAACAGGAAGAAATATCAGATATTGTCAATCTCCACAGTTAGAGGGCGCTCTTGTGCAAAGTTCATCCTGTACTTCACAGCCAGATCTTCCTACTCCACTGCTTCGCATCCCTTTGAGCCTTGCTAATAAACATATATGATAACAACCTGAGGATGATGTAAGTATGAAGTTCAGTTCAGTATAAGTATGATTCTTATGATATGACACGATGAGGTGTTTTCCTTAATGTCACAATTTACTTACTCTCATCCTGAAAATCAATCCTGATTTGGTGATGCTGCGATTCATAATTGTGTGTGTGTGTTCCACCCTTTCTCACCATATTTCGTGGTAATTACCAGTCCCTCATCAGAAGTTGAATTAATTAACTATGATCTCTGAATAGCTCTTGGCCCTTCTCATCCCAGCTTGTTCTGAGACTGGCAGCTGAGTGTTGAATGTGCCCTGATGCTCGGAGGAACTCCATTAACGTCAGGGACGGCAGAGTGTGACAAGCAGGAACTTCAGTGAAGTCTGTGTGGGAATGTAAAGCTTCACGCTGATACGGTGTGTTTGGGGTTTGATTCAAGGTTCACAACGTTCCACATTTTCTGAATATCTGAGTCAGATTTGGTTTGTTACGCGCCAGTTCACAAGTTATCTCCTGACACTCTAATTAATGATTAAGAACTTTCTGAGCCTGTAAACTTTCCTGTAAAGTTTACAGGCTCAGAAACCTCAGTGAGATCCGAGGCAGGTGGATGGCCTTCTGTGTGTGTTTGTGTGTGTGCGTGTGTGCGTGTTTGTTTGTCAATCTCCACCCTGTGTTTTCTCTACCATATCTTCATCTCCGGGGTTTCCTGTCCCTTCCTGAACCCCAGCCTCTGATAGAGCAGGCTGTCGCCATGGAGACAGATCCTTCCTCCCTGGCTTGCACCACGATGACCTCTGATTTCCCGCGAGTCACTCGCACACCTCATCGCTCTGACAGGACATGTCTCACATGGGAAGTCGCTTGTCTCGCTGCGTCTTCAGTCTTGCGGCCGGGCGTATGTGCGTGTGTTTTGAAGGATGTGTGGACGTCCTGTGAGATTACACACCTGTGTGATGTGTGGGCGTGGGTCGATCCAATAACTATCCATCCCACCACCTTCCACCGACAACAACCCCAAACACCTGCAGGAAACATAATTCTCACCAGCCTCTCTGAGGTGGGACAGGTGTGAATCACTGTCTGTCTTACACACACACACACACACACACACACACCGGAAATAACCCATGTTCATGAGTCAGGATCTGTAAACATTCATGTTGTGTTCGCATGACATGTGTGAAGGCAAAAAACACACAAGTGGGAAAACTTAAGCCGGAGATTTAAAGCCACAACGTTGGAGAAACATATGTGAGTCATGAAAACAACGAGGGAGGAAGTGATGGAGATGAATCAGTGTCAACGGTCAGTGAACGTGTCACTCCTGGAGGAATTTATTACCACTTTGGATGTTGTCCATCATTTCTGACAATGTCGTTACTTTCCATTTCAGGCCTCAGGGTGAAATGTTCCCTCATTTTTTCCTGCCTCTTCATCCTCTCACCTCCATCTTCTGTGGTTGACCTTCAAATCAGCTTCTTTCCCGTACATAATAGTGAAGGTCGTTTCTCCAGGAAGTTGTTTCTGTGTGTCGAAACACATGTACAAACACACATGTACAAACACACATGTACAAACACACATGTGCACACTGCGATAACATGTATTCTCCACGTTCAGCCGCACATGTGTCGTGATGCGAGCTTCAGCCGCTGTGGATTGAAGTACCATCACGTTGTGGGTTTGTTATCTTCACCTGCAGGTTCTGTGAACAATGGCTGGACGCCACAGAGCTCTGTGAGGGGTCACATCTTTATCTCCCTACACAAATGGCTCACACATGCACACAAACCAATGGAGGGAAAGCACCGAGTTTAGCAAAGGACCTTAATTAAGACGATTATTCTCCGAGGACCATCTTCATTTGATTGTACTGAACTTCTGAACGTCTTTTTTACTAGTTAAAGGAAGGCAACTCCAGTTATTGCTAAGTATTTTTGTAGATTTTGTAAGTGTACACGTGGAAATGCATCAATATAAAAGTTCATACGTGGAGAATATTACAAAATCTACCTTTCAAGGCTTCAGTGAGCAGACAGACGTGTGCACTTTGCCCAAGGACACTTCAACAGATTCTTCCTGCCGTGTAAAGGAGCAGTCCGGCAGTTTATCTGACCTCCCTTGAGTTTCTAAGTCGTGACGTATTTACTGACGGGGACCTGTGAATTTTCACACCGGTGTTCCATCCGCTGGCCAGGCGGACTATTTGTGGAGACAAAGTGCGTCTCTCTCCTCCGGCTCCTCTCCGTCACTACATCACTTGTCCTGCTCATCTGGCTGCTCAGCCACATCTGGAAGGGAAACGGCGATAGCTGGCTCTCACCTCTGAGAATTTAAAATTCTAATTGAATAATTTGGACGCTACTGGACTCAAAAAGTCAGATTGAGACAGAAGGATGCGGAACCTTTTTGTCCAAATGATGCTCTCTCTGCTCCTTGGATGTCTTCTTTTTCACTTTGCGGCTCCTGTTGTAAAAGCAGACGGTAAGTTAATTTCTCTCCAACTTATGTTCAACCTTACGGTTGTATTAAAGGACATGTTCCATGGTTTTTCAACCAGGAAGTGAGACAATAACCGGCGAGGAACGATGGAATCCAAGTGTTTTCCCTTCTAAAACGTCACGTAATTGTAATTTCGGGAAAACACAACATTGCACAAGTAACAAAGCTGTGCGTAAAAGTGCAGCAGTGGTCATCGTTGCGCGCAGATTTTCTTCATATATCTGCTTTGGTTCGGTTGATCTCCAGTATTTTACAAATATTCCGAGGACCAGCATTCGTTTGAAATATAGTTTTCGGTAAATGTAGTTTTCGGCTGTTGTCTTGGATGAACGATGAATGATGTGACAATGAGGTGGGAATGGAGGCTGCTGCTTCGTCACGCATCGCACTGACTCATATATATATATACACACATCTTTGAATATATGTATATATGTTGTAAATACATAAATATATGTATGTACTGTATGTATACACACGTATATAAAAGTCCTTCCCACACGTACAGGTTTTAACAGTAAGATTACGTAGAGTTTCCTTCCTTCATTGTCCACCAGAACCCAGAATCATTTGTTTAGATATATTTTGTGAGGACAATTCTAACAAATCCCTGTTCCAGAAGCTCACAGGTCAGTTCTCTCCATGTCCACGAACGTCATCTGCTTCTAAAAACTGTGCATTCGCCGTGTGACGTTCACGCTCTCTCCTCAGGTCGAGTGTTTGTGGTAGGCCTGAGGAACGCTTCCAGTCTGTCGGGCTTCAGAGACGCAGAGCGGGCTTGTGCCTCCCATCACGCCCGCCTGGCCTCGGCAGAGGAGCTGCGTCACGCCGTGCTGGAGTGCTTCTTCTCCCCCTGCACCCGCGGGTGGCTCTACGGAGGCACAGTGGGGTGAGAACAGACACATTTGTATCTGTGATCGAGCACGCTCATCTAGTTGCTCTCAGGGGACACGCAGGGAAAGACACGTCTGAGATGTCAAAGGTCACGAGCGTGTGAGATGGTGAGAATGAATGACAAGAGAAAGAAAGACAAATCTGTGGCGGCAGCTAAAAGGGAGAGCGGCGAGATGGAAGAAAGAGTGACACATTTCAGGGGAGGGAGAGAAAAAAGAGAGAGGAAGACGGGGAGAAAGACTCCTCTGTTCCTCGCTGGAGAGAATTCTGAGCGGGGGTGTCATGTCGACAACTGCCTCCATTTACACCTCTCATCTCCCCGGTAACATGACACAGCTTTCAGCACACAGAGACACAATCAGACGGACAGACGGCGGAGAGACAGTCGAGGACGAGAGCGTCAGCAGCTGGTGACTGACAGCTGCCAATCCTCCCGACATGAGTTTGGTCAAATGGGTCAGAATGGTGGGATTTAACTCACACAAACTCACACACACACACACACACACACACGCTGGCTATCGCTACGCCTTAATTAACTGTACTCCCACTCCGCATCACACCACCGCAGCCTGAGCTGTGGAAATCTAGGTGCACCCGTGGGTGTGGTGGGTAAACCTCATTTTCCTGACGACGGCATGCAGGCGCCATATTTCCGTCCTCTGCAGCACGTCCATGTTCTGTCGTCACCGTGGGTCCACTGCATCTGTGACAAACTGAAACGAGCCGAATGATGAAAAGTTTCACCTCTTGTTTGCTCGACGCTTCCTACCAACTACTAGTAATATAAATCATCTCTGAGGTGTAGTGACGGTTCACTGAATTGTTCACCGAATCATTTAGAGCACAGCCGTTAGGGTTGGTTTTTTAAATATGGTAGGGACAGATACACGCATCAGAAAAAGTTGCTGGATTTGCCAGTTGCTAGTCACTAGGGGCCTGAATACTCGCTAAATATAGCGACAACGTGGCTAAGTTGGTCACACCGTTTCAGTGAAAGTTGTTTTCAGTAAGTGCTTTTTGTCAGTTGGACCCGTTCACAGGGAACGAACCAACGAATCACATTCACCTGCAGCGGTTTCACTGCTGTCCTCAGCTGAACTGTGAAATGAACGAATCTTTTCGGTCAGTGATTCGGTACAGTTCCCAAAGTATTTGTCCTTTCAAAGGAATCGTTCGCGAACAGGACAACACTCCTGAGCGGCATCCTGGTTCGTAGCTGAGTGTTATTAGAGGTGAGTTCGATTTGGCCGTTAGAGCTTTTTCTTTATCTCAGTTAAGTCATTCTGTGAAAACAAAGCTCATCCCAAATGATGATTCGAGTTTAATAACGTCAGCTGACCCAAAGACTGACGAACGTCTGGTTCGCGGAAGAATGTATTTACTCAACACTCCCTGCCCTCCGTTGGCCGGTGGACATCAGCTTTCACACCGCCGTACCACGTTTCACAGTGTCTCATCCATCTTTCTGCACACACACACACACACACACACCCTTTCCTTCCCGACATCTCGCATACATTCAGTTTCATAAGCCAGGAGTTGTTCTCCACGTCCACCATGACGTCACAGACAAATCCCCTCTAATATTGTGTCCTCTGCCCATCTCAGGAATGCCAAACACGTCTATTTCTCTGCTGTCCTGTCTCATGTCTCCTGATGAACAGTCTGCCGTCAACGGCGTCTCATGGTTTCGATAGTTTTCCAGGTGATTAACACACTGGTGTCCACTCAGATCTTCTGACTTGCGCTGACATAATTTGGTAGGTCTGTTGCATAAGAACAAGTGTCTCAGAGTGACTCCCCTGTCTTAACATCTTGCTCTTACATGCCAATCATAGGCATGTTGCCCTGGCAACCAAACACAACATTAGTAGACGGACCCAGCGTCTTGCAAACACACGAGTCCATGTATATTATACCTGGACAACATTATTTCTAATCTGGAGTCTAGTTAAATGTAGCCAACATCGAGGGCAAGCTGCCGTTTCTATGGTTACAGAGAGACTGTTTGCTCTGTAGTTCACACCTGGTTTAAAACCAGATAGTTTTTAATGTTTTTGTCCGACGTAGGTGAAATGAGCTGTCATAGCGTCCATTTGTATATTTGTCTAAAAAAAAACGAGTGCCCGCTGCAGACTCTGGGATTCATGTAAAAACAGTCCTTCGTTGGGTTTTTGAGTGTTTACACAGCGATTTCTGTCTCGCTGCCCGTTCCTCTCCCTCAGACTTTTGTCCTTATAAGCTGAAGTTTGCGCGGCACGAACATCCAGCATGACTCACACGTCTTCTTCTCACAGTCGCACTGCCAGTCAAATTCTTTCCAATTACTGATGCTTTGATTAACTCACTGACACACACACACACACACACACACACACACACACACACACGTGTGCTTTCAAGTCCTGCCCAGATCCCTTTTCCCTTTAATGATGTGGTCAAACTTGTTAGTTATGAGAGCTGTAGTATCTCAGACTTTTAAGGGCTTTTCTGAACTCGGCTATTTGCTTGGAATTTTCTTTCATCATGGGAATTGCTGCCACGGGCGGCGAGCTGCCCCAAGTACATGATCTGATTACTTGAGTTTGTCCGAGTTTATCTTGTGCTACCTCTGGAAAATACATGGATTCACCTCAGTAATAACGTTTCTCAATGTACTGACGTATGACATACAATGTACTGATTAATTACTTCCTAATAGTGGAATAAAGTGACACACATACGTGTAATTTTGTGTCTGGGATTATGTCTTAATGGAAGTTAAACGTTCCTGCTGAGTGCAAACATCAAGTACGTAATGTTATGATTGACCAATATACCTTGGTTGTGGTTCCAGACTCGTACATGGAAATATTGACTCTGAATCGGCTATGATGTGATAATATTGTGTCTTAGCTGCAGTGTGTCTGCCGCCGTACACCGGTATCACGTTGTAACAATATTTTCAGAAGGAAACACCAAGAAAGCAGGCCAAGTTTCAAAATGGCCGACCCCCATGCTCAGAGCAGCTGCGATGCCTGAGTTGCTCTTCATGAATGTTCTGTTGTCCAGCGTGATTTTGTCTCTTAACTCCTGTCCACCTGTGTCTGTTTCCAGGACGACGGTGTGTAATACTGTCGGTGGTGCGCTGAAAGCCGTGGATGTGAGGACAGAGAACGCCACAGAGGACGCCGTTCACCTGGACGGCTTCTGTATTAAAGACAGAGGTCAGGACACACACACACACACACGTGTTTCAGTAGATGAAGTTGAAGGATGAGGCGTATGGCCTGTGCGTTGTTCTCTACCCGTGTGCGCGTGTGAACCTGATCCCCCGACGAGAGCTGAGGCAACACATGAGTGGAGGAAAGGAAGGGGCCGGCGGTTGGTTTTGGATCAGACTATTACAGCAGAACCTCCGTGGCTGTTTGTCCGACACACGGCTGGAACGAACGGCCCGCCGTGGGAAAAATGAACAGCGCAGATCCACCCCCAGTCTGGGAAAGTCACAGCGATGACTTGGTGGCCGAGTTTATTTGTGTTATAGGTGAAATGTCTGAAAACATAAAGATCAGACGGATCTAGAGAGATAGTGACAGAGGTGTTATAAATAGAAAAACTGTGAAGTCGGCCATTTGTTGGTTTGATGATTTCTCTACTTTTACATAATGCACGATAAATAAGAAAATAGTACGACAGAAAAGACGGCAGTCAAATAAATCAAATATCTATCCAGCAGAGTTTTTTGAATATTTTGCAGTAGAATTATTTGTAATGCTTGGACTCATCCTACCATGGTTTGTAACAGAGAATTCAATCCATTTATTGTGAATTATTCAATAAAACTTGGAGGTCACAGACGTCACGTATCTGTGTTTAATGGATCTACAACAGCTCAGTGGGAATCTGCTCCCCAGTCTATGATCATTTCCATGTTTTGTTGTTGACAGATGTGCCGTGCGGCGACCCGCCGTCCTTCCCAAACGCTCGTCTGCAGGGACACACAGGGTTCGAGCTGGGCGACGAGCTGCTGTACACGTGCGCTCCGGGTTACGTGATGCCCAACGGCCACAGCGCCTTCAGCCTCCTGTGCGACAGCTGCGGCGAGTGGTACGGACTGGTGCAGATATGTATCAAAGGTGAGGGAGTGTTTATTTTGAACAGCATGACAGAAATAGACCGTCCTCAAAGCGGTGACCTGGACGGGGCATCAGTCTTAGGTCAGCATTCTCGCTTGTTAGCGCCCGGTGTTGTTAGGTGACCTGTGCTTTGGCAAAACAATGTCCCGGTTGTTGAGTGGAGCTGGAAATGGCTGCGGTGACACCTTGGTGTGAAATACCATAACGTGACCCAGTTCAAAGCCGGGGGGGGGGGTGAAAGACTCCTCGGTGAAGACATAATGTCCAGACTGTGTGCGTCCACAAACCATTTACAGACTGACGATACTGAAAAGATTCTGTCCTCGAATGAACGTTCGAGTTGAAGTTGGTCTTGCTGATTGAACCTCAGACGTGTTTCTCGGGCCGTGTCCACATGGAAACGCTCTTGTTTTACTTTGTTTTAGGCCGATCGTCCAAATGGATCCTGTAAACCCACTTTTTTGAAAACACACACTTTACGTCCCCATGTTGTCATCGGCCCACCCCCGACATCTCAGAACAACCACAACTGTAGGAGATAGTGAGTCTACTAGGTTTAAAGCCGTGAGCGTTGACACGTCAGCTTCCGTCTGTTGAATCTGGCCGACAGGACTTTTTTCTGGTTGTTGGTGTCGGTGACAGCAACTGAAAACAAGCGGATGTTGTTACCACAGGAACTCTGACAAAATCGGCATCATTTGCCGCTCACTTTTCTCATCAAAAATCACATTTTGGAGGGTTCTATTTGCTCAGCAGACGTGGAAAAGCTGCTCCACCATCTCTTCTTCTCTGTTTTTGGTGAATTTCAAGTGCCACCTATAGGCATGGAATATGAACTACAGCGGGTTGAGTCCATTTGAATGCATGTACTGCATGAAAAAAATCATCGTTTTGGTACATGTGGACATGAAACGGCACCAGTGTGGATGTTTCCGAATGATTCGATACAACTACTTCATTAATTATTGCCGTCTCTCTCTCTTACTCAGCTGATCATTTCTTTTTCTGTGCGTCTACAGACGAGGCTGAGAGTCCCGTCGACTATGAGGACAAGTTCACAGACTCCTACGAGGGCCACGACGAGGACAGTCAGCCGATGGAAGCCCATGGCAAAGTGTACGAGGAGATTCACGGAGCAGAGGGATACTCGGAGGGAAGGAAGGGTCAGGAGCTGCAAGAGACAAGTTTCAAAGTAGAGCAAGAACCTAAAGACCAGAATGGAGAAGGGGGAGCGGGGGGAGAAAGGACTGAGCACGGGAGCATATTTGGAAGAGGAAAAGACGAGGAACGGGCTGTTGAGGACTTTGTCGGCCATCCGAGATGGGACCAGACGAGGACGGAGATGGACAAGAAGGACGCAGCCACAGCCACAGACCCTCCCATCTCTCTTCTCTCCCAGAAGCACCTCTTC
>CAAKHB010001580.1:2203-17741 GCA_901007665.1 Aeoliscus strigatus | reverse complement strand
TACTGTAAGGTCCAGGGGTTTTCCACGCCCCTGGGCCCTCCTCGTTAGTTATGATTTGATTAGGCTTTTCACAATTAACGTATTTATTTCTAACATACCCGTGTCTCGCTCGCCTTAGTCGGGTTTTTTTAGAGTGGGCGACCCCTTGGGGCCCGGCACCACGTGCTTCCTACATGCCCTTGTTTGGTCATCCCTTTGGCTGTCTCAGTTTCTGTTTCCCCTGCTTGTACAACCGATCATGTCATTACATCACCAGTTGACCTCAGTTGACCTCTACAATACACACACACACACACACTCGAGTACAATGGAATTGTGTGTGTCTTTCTCTCAAAACACAACAACATGTAGAAAATCCCTCGTTGAGTTATTTTAATGTGGGTCTGGACCGGTCGCGGTCCACGGGCCACAGCTTGAGAAACCTCTCTTTGTTGGCATGGTGATGGTTCCCTGATCGCGTAGATACATAGTTAATAGGGGGTAGAATGAGAGGAAGTAGTAGTAGGAAGTACATAGTTGTCCCTCATACCTTGGAGTGGAGTGTCCCCATCAGGGTCCACGGGCCACAGGTTGAGAAACCTCCTCCATCTGTGAAAGTAAACGCCCCCTTCCGTGTGTCCAGCCGACGAGGTTCCGGGGAGCGCTGTGCTGCTGTTCGACATCGAGCTGGTGGATGTGGAGGAAGGACTCCCTGAAGGCTACATGTTCATCTGGAACGAAGACGTGACAGCTGACCTCTTCACAGAAATGGACAAGGACCACAACGAGCAGGTGGAGCCCTCCGAGGTGAGTGTTTCTACGTGAGCTGATGCTGACACTGACACCACCGGACCTGGAGAACATTACAGCACATTACAGACCACTTCATGGTCGGGTGGAGGCGTCACTTGTTCTCGCAGCAGATTGGATTAGCATAAGACAATAGATATGAGTCGTACTTGGGCGCTCTTCATCCGCACACAACGGAAACTGTCTGATGGCTGTTGCAAGAACAGAATCTGCTCAGAGTGTGAGAAAGAATCCAGAGATGGTGGAACGGTGGAAGGTTACCAAGACAAGGCTGAGGGCACCAATTCTCATAACGCAGTGACTTTGAGAGTCTTTTCCTGGCCTACGGGAGAACGATGACTCGGATGAACCGATGAATACGCAGAGGTGTGTTGATGTCGATGAGGTCACCGTGACCTGGCAGAAGAGGATGTCGGAGTGAGGCACTTGTTTGATATGTTCTAATTTACTGAGATGCAGCTGTAAGTCTTGTTGAAGATCATCAACACAAAACCATCAAAAGGTCGATACCTGGGAGACCTCCTTCATTGGCGTTTCCTGTCTTTCTCGCCGCAGTTCTCTGACTACATCATGCGGCAAGTGAACGAGGGCAAAGGTCGCCTGGCTCCCGGATTCGACCCCTATCGCATCATCGACAACATGTTCTCCAACCAGGACCGCAACGGAGACGGGAAGATCTCCGCGGTGGAGTTCCGACTGAAAGCGGACGAGGCCGCCGCCCACGACGAGCTATGACGGGAACGAGTCCGACCAGGGTGTCAGGGGGCGGGCTCGGGGGTCAGGGGGCAGCAGGGTTTGCAGACGACGGGGCCGATTTATGTAAAATGAGAGTGGAACGTGCCAACAGATGTTTTTTTTACTCTGAAGACTGAGCTGATGGTCGAAGAAAAAGGTTTCAGGAACATTGGAACTTTGTTACCTCTTGTTTTATGTGTTGCTATTTTTATGAACGCACCGTTGTGTGAGAGAACGGGAGGGTGTGGGGGGGTGGGGGTTGAATTTATTGAAAGTCACCACTCATTCTTTGATGGAAATCATTTTATCACATTTAGGTTAAAGTAACATTTTGCGTTTGAGTTCCTCTGCCTGTTTTACCTCCGAGTGTCTTCTGTATTTTCTGCTGTTGTTGAAAATCATCCTTATAGGACGTGAGAGTGTAATATGTGTGTGTGTGTGTGTGTGTATGAGAGAGCGTGTGTGTTTTTTTAAGTCCATCGCTTCCGGTCATCTTTGTTCCTCAAGTGTGTGAATGTATTTGTATTTTTCATTCTGGAGAAGGCTCGTTTGTGACATCAGCACAAAGATTAAATGACCAGACATAAAGAAAGGCTTCTGTTTGTCCTGGAGTGAGTGAACCAGCGGGTGTACTCTGATCGGACTCTGAGTCGGAAACATCTTGAGGTCAAAGCAGTCACCAATACCGTACAATGTCTCGTTTGTGAAGGTTGTGTTCTTCTAGCACTGAGGCTCGTGGGAAACGGAGAGGGAACAGGAGACCAGTGTTCTACCATCAGAGGCCGACTCCTGTTTGATACATGGTGTCTTTTAAGCTGCCTGCTTATCGCGCAGGGAATGGGTGACCTTGCCTGAGACGTCTCAGCTGTGGTTGTTCCCATGCTCGTTATTCATGATCTTACGTGTACCATCACACCACCCCAAGATCATTTCTGGTCAGACAGTTTTAGTTCTCCAAAGCCGGACAGAGACAACAAGATTTCCAAGACAGTGTCTATCCAGGTCATACAGGTCATAGACACTGTGAGTTAGCCCAGGGTGGACGACGAGCATGGGATTTAACGTTGGTGACCTGGGAGTGAATAAACACGGACCTGTACACCGGCTGACTCTGTCTGTCTGTGCTTTATTTTGTGAGTCAGATCAGTGTTACGTATTCCAGCCACTAAATCTATGCACTCTGTTTTCTTTGCTTTTCTTCTTCATCCATCTTCTCCTTCTTCTCTCGGGTTCTCTCCCGGTCTCGGGTTACGGGTTGTGCTGGAGCTGATGCCACAGTCTGACCTGAAGACCTGCGGCTTTGTCTTTGCTTGTGACTCCAACAGTGAGCGTTTCCTCTCAGGAAATAGTCACATCCGTACTTGTTTAGAAAAGGATACTACAACACACACCTGCCACTTCTTCTTTGGGGTTTTTCCTCTTTTTTCCCCTTCATGTGTGCACATGACTGGCTCACTGTCAGTATGACATAATACAGCAAAGGCAAAACACAAAAAGGGGAGGGGTCACAGCAGGAGGGGGAGGAGTCACATTGGCTTTTTAAACCGGAGGGGAGGAACGAACTGGTCGTCATCTTCTGGTGGATTCGGCCTGGATGCTGACTCCCGCTCAGAGAGACATTAGTTTCTCTTCAAGAAAAATTAATGGAACTTTTTTTTTGTCCAGACGTTGTTTTGTTAGCAGCTCCACGTGAACATGGAGAGCAGCAGTTTGGGTTGCCAGGTACGAAATCTTTTCCGTTTGTTGTGGAGAGGAAATGGACAGTGGAGAACTTGCATGCGGACTAACATGCATGCGGACTAACATGCATGCATGCATTTGTTTGCTTGTCTACTGAGGTCGTTCGAGACGTCCCTGTGTGCTCGTGTCTCATCACTCGTCATTATGGCGGATAAAAGTTGACACAGGAGTCCGGAGACACTCGGGCTGTGAAGCCCCGTGTGAGATAGATTTCATGGACAGTGTGAAGTTTCCAAAACGAGGGAGGGAAGTACAAGGGAAGTATTCTAGTTGTAGTGCTAGGCTACATTTTGATGTATACTGCGCGTGGCGGAGAGCAGTTGGAATGAGTCACACAAACCGTGTGTTCCTGTCAGTGTTTGTCCCGAAATAGACGACATCGTCTGGGCGCCATAAAGAATGTCTTATACCTGAGGAGGTTGGGCTTTAAAGGTCTTCAAAAAAAAAACACACCATTTAAAGTAAGCAGGTCTCGAGTACATGTGGATATGACAAGGAGGGTCAAACTACACAAAATGTCTGAAGCAACATCGAGCTGGTTTTACTTTAATGGTTCAATGGACTCACGTTTCTGTCAGTCTTACTCATGGAGCGTTTTCTTTTGTTCCAGGTCTGTCTCACCAAACATTCCAGCTTTTATAAATTGAAGGCTCATATCCTTTCAGATGGACACCGACAGGTGGGAATCACACTGGACATGTTCACACATTCATTTCACCTGCGCTGGGAACTGAAAGGTTTGAAATGGGAAAGGCCTTCGACAGGCTTCAGTTCATACTCCAAGCCTATAGGTGGCGCCAAAATTCACAAAAAAAACAGGAGACGGTAGAGCAGCACCTCCTTGCCTGCCGGGCTAATGGAACCAAGAGAGCGATGAGAGATGAGATGCGGGAGTGGATTGTTTTATACCTCCATGCAACAATGGCTGCTTTTGGCTGGAACTATCTGTCAAAAAAAAAAAAAAGAAAAAAAATTCACGACACCACGATAGTCACGATATCATTTGCATTCCTACTTATTCATGCATATTCATTAGGTGACCTCTTGACCTTTTATTCATCCATCCACGGGTTCATCACCTGTCAGTCTCTGTTGGAAATGTGGAACAAGGGCAGGGACTTTCCTACATGTGCTATGGGAATGTAGTCTGATACAACCACTTTGGTTGAAAATGACAAAGCACCTGGGGAAGACTCTGAAGATGGAGATCCCAATATTAACAATTGGAGTGTCAAAGCATGAGTTAGCAGTCATAAAGGTCGGGATGGTCACAGTGGTCCAGAATATTCTCAGGTCATGGAAAAGTACATCCCCACCAGACATTAAAAAGTGGATTGAACATATGACAGTAATGGCGTCATATGAACAGATGCTGATGAAAATAAACAATGAGGGAGAGGAAGAGAGCAGTAGGGCAGTTAGACCCCTACAGAGAGAAGGTTCGGACTTCAGCAGGAGACCCAGGTTAGGCCTCAGCAGGCCTTAATCACTCACCCATGGGAGAGAGAAAGATCTCACAATATAGGCAGGGGCCAATACAAGAATACCAAGGGAAGCCATAGCCACAATAAACATAAACCCCAGGCCAAAGTAGCTTCAGAGATTATTAACAGATTCAGCAGGATAGCATCTATTAATCACATCGTTTGAGGTGAAGTTTAATCAAATCACACATTACGAATTAAGTTGAATCTAAAAAGTGCTGACAGGGGAACTAAAGGGGAAGTTCAAACACAGTCTGGTGAGCAACAGGCGAGGAAAGGGGAACTAAGAGCTGCAGGAAAGAGAACATGCAGAGATGTTTCTCTGTGATTGCCGTACCGTATCTTATACTTGTACTTTCTTCCAACAGAAAATGAAACAAGTCTTCCCTGAAGGTATCAAATCTTTGCTCTGTTGCATAGATTCCTTCATCTTTATTCCCCAGTAAACTGTCAACCTTGTAATGTCTTGTTTTTTTGGTTTTGTTCCCACCTTTTTGTAGCGATGGCCAGTGGTTCTGGTAAGTCTGATTCCTTATTCCTCACGGAACACGGTGGTGTTTTCCTTCAGTCCCAATTGATGCTACTAGACATTCATGACAACACCCGACCAGGTGACAAACAAGGACTAATACGATTGTTTTTGCGTTTTTCCCGCTACCCAGTGTCGACAGTCTGGAGTAGTTGCTACCTGTGCGGATCTCATGTTTAGATAGAAAGTTCTCCAGCTTTGTCGTAACAGAGATCTACTCTGCTGCAGTCTCAATCCAACTCTTGTAGCAAACGTTCCAACCGGGTAAAAATCACAAACGTCTTCATTAACGGACGTCAGTGTGTGTTTTTTGCACATCAGCTGTGAAAGAAGTGAATCGCCATCACCGGTACACTCCTGTGTGTCAAAGGTAGCGCTGTCTAAAGTGACCCATCAGAGACCAGCGCTCTGCAGTGGCGCGGGTTTTGTACGGGGTCGGCTCACATGGAACCTCGAGGAGGTGGTAAAATAAGTACCAGGTACGATCGCCAGTGGAGATGCGAGTCGAGTAGAGCCATGCTGAGGCGAGTTGAGCCGTGCTGGGACCGTGTAGCTGGAAAGCTCCATAATGGTGATAGAAACAAAACCAGGACGAGCCCAAATGCCAAAGGAGGGCAGACCCTAAGGGGATGTCCCTAACAAGAGAAGGAGGGTCCAGGGGTGTGGAAACCACCCAGCCTCATGTAAAACTTTGTCATATTGGTACCAGTTGACAATGAGGTTGTCAGGAAACTACAGGATAGTTTTGTTGGAGCAGAAATGACGAGATGAACTTCAGCAGCCAAGAGCGTCTTTTAATACAAAGGTTAGGAGACCAAATGTGTCCGGTTGCAACTCAGACGAAGGTAGAACAGTTTAACAAAGTACGTTCGGATACATGACCAAAAAGAATGGAGTAGTGTAGTAGTAGAGTAGTAGTGAATCTGATGAAACCCAATACGACTCTCAAAGTCACGGAATGTCACGAGCTCTTCAGGTCCCAAGGACCTTGGCGAGCGCTCTCATGGTCCCAAGGACCTTGGTGCGCTCCCAACAGGTCCTGAAGACTTCTGTCCAGATCACAAGGACCTTGGCGACCTCTCTCCAGGTCCCCTTCAGTCCATCAAAGATTGACCTGGGCGAGCCCATGTGCATCCTTAACACTGGACAAGGACACATCTGATTGGCTGGTTTACAACAGGGGTGTCCAAACCGGTCCTGGAGGGGCCACCTGTCCTCAGCCTGCTCCCACACACCTGACTCGAATCAGCAGCTCATCGTCAGGTCTCTGCAGAACTTCAGAGAGGGAGCAGGGTGACTTCTAAAACCTGCAGGTTAAGAGGCGCTCGAGGACCGGATTGGACACCCCTGGTTTACAAGATGACGTTGAAACGAGAACATATTTAAGAACTAGAAAATATCAACTTCCGTGACGGTGTTTTTATAAATCCGCTGTACGTTTGCGCTGCAGGTTGCATCCTTCCCTCCATTGTCGTAGGAAACAAACTTCAACAGGACGTCCATCAACCCATCATAGGTTGGTGAAGGAGTTTGAAATATATTCTGTAGAATATGTTTGAAGAAACATAAGACAGAAGGAAATAGACTCAGGCCTATTTCTCTAACCTCTCCCAGGTTTGTCTCTGGTGACGGCCTGTTTCAGCTCAAGACCGTCGATGGTCTTCTACCTCTGCCACGTCTGTGAGGAGAAGTGTTCCACTGAGAGGATACTATCGCACCTTTTGTCTGGTGACCATAGCATCAACTACTTTGTGAGTTTTGTCAAGTAAAAGGACCAACGCCGAAGTCTCGGAAGCACAAGCTTATGTGCGTGTGGTGAATTTAGAACTACACAAACCCTGATCTGCTGAGGTTCTCCTGGATGCCCTGCAAGAACATGAGGGACACTGCCAAACCTGGAACCATTAAGAGTGTGAATCGAAACGAGCCGAAGGTTCTCCAGGTTTGTAGCCGGAAGCAGCAGATATTTGTATTGAGTTTCTATTGCTGACGACCCATTATGGTCTCATCCTCCTCCATTTAGATGCTGGAGTTGCCAGTAAGTCTGTCAACAAAGTATGAATCCAGATCCTACTCTGAAGGTAATCCCAAAAAAAAAAAAAAAAAAAATCTGGCGATTTCTGTTTATAACTCTTGGGATTTTAATCAGAAATGAAATCTCTTCCCCACAGTGATGCAGTGTCTCAGTGAGAATGAGGAGCTCGTCAAGCTGTTTGAAGGTGACATCCTCACTTCTGTCATCTGCCATGTTTATTGATCTTAATCCACACCAAAGGATAATTCTCCTCCGTGACACCCTGTTGCTCCTCACTGGCTTGTTTCTGTACGCGCAGCAGAGGTCGAATGGGGAGAACTTCTTACACTACCTTCACACCTGTAATATTCCGTCTCGTTGTGGTTTAGTTTACCCTCCTTCACGGCTTTACTCGTTTCTTTTTAGCCTCCAAGCCAATGAGGACAATGATCGAAACGTACCAAAATGATCCCAACAGGATGCACCCACTTCTCGGTGAGAAAATGTACTGAACCAAGCGGACTGCTGTTTCCCATCGTAATCAAATTAAAATTTCTCCCCCTTCTTCTTCTTCTCCGTGGTCGTCTGTCTGTCGTCTCGTAGGCCTGCAGCATCTTGTTGAATGTGTTTGCGTCGGGCAGCCTACGAGGAGATACTACCTGTGCACGCTCTGCAAACTAACCGTGGCCACTCACACCATCGTCAAACACGTGCTGAGCTACGACCACGTCTTTTCCTACTTTGTAAGGGGCCTCTGAATGTTTATGTGGCAACTGGAGGAGGTGACACACCTGTTGTAGCAGAGGAGGGGATCACAAGGTCCAGACACAGGTGTCAGATGGGGAATCTCTTTATTCACAGCGGTCCTACTAACAACAGAGTTATCCTCCCAAGTTACAAGTGTTGAAGTGCCTTTTATACAGTGTGTGTGTGTGTGTGTGTCTGCCCGGTTTCCTCCTGTTATTTCAGCTGGGTCTCAAATCCTAGATGTCTTCCATCCCATGTCAGTGTAGTAGGTCATGATGGGCTGGATCCTTCTCTCACATATTGGCGTGTTAGAACGTTACACCCATTGTGCTACATGCCCTTTCCTGCTGAGTCCATTAGTTTGAGCCATCGGACCTGAGGCCGATCGGTGTGTTTGTGTTGAGTCAGTTCAGGAAGAAACTCCTGGTATAGGTCGGTAAAGTCACCCTCCACGTCCTCTAGGTGTGCATCATCCAGTCCGATTCATGTCTCAGCAGGAGATTCCTGGAGCTTCTAAACGTGTCAACATCGGCCTTCATTTTGCAGAAAGCCTGGCACCCTGATACTCTGCCCTCAAAGGAGACGTACCAGAGTTACAACTCGTCCTTTGAAAACAGGATGGTTCATTTTGCGAAGCAGAGCCTGCAGATTCATGGAGCGGCCGGTGCACAGATGAAGGTATCGAACTGAACTGTCCTTTGCCAACATGCTGACAGGAAACAAAACGTAACAGTTCATACTGTTAAAACAAATAATACGCATCAAAACCGAAGGTTTAGCATATTACCAAACCTGAACCACAAAACCTGTCAAAGTTGTACGTGTGTTTGGACGACAGCGATCCAATAACATGTCCATGTTATTTGGATGTGAGAGTGGAAGCCAACAGGCTTTAAGGTGCTTTTTTTGAGAGACTGGGTGTATATTTTGGAGGTTTCTTTTAACTCCACCCACAGAGGGGGGCTGAAGCTTCCTGACCAGCTCATTAAAGGAATGGACTCTGTAAAAAGTTGACTGGTGCTTTGAGCAAGGTTGGTGCAGGGGGGGTCAGTCAAGCCAAGCTTTCAATACATATCAAAATATCTTGTGTTACAGCATCTGAGTCTGGAACCTGACGTGTTCTCGTCTGTGAATTTCCCCTCTTATGCTGACGGTTGGTATTTTTTGGTTGTATGTCGTCGTGTTTGCGACCTTCCCTGGCACCCCGAATGATCTGAGCTTAATTCATTCTGCCTGTGATTGGCTTTTAGCTCTGAAGAAACTGGAGTCCATTGCCAAAGAAAATGGCAGCAGCCTGATCACAAGTGTCCAGCCGGGGAGGAAGCTGGGTATGTTTTCAGAAGAAATGGTTTCTGGGCAGAATTCATACCTCCAAACCACCTCAGTGACGCCTTGATGTGAACCTCCGTACAAGTAAATGAATGCATGTGTGAATATTTACTGAAAACTCATTTCAATTTTTATTTTTTTCAGAGTTTGGTGGATTATCATCTTCACTTCAGTCATCACCGCCGGTGTCATCGTCATCAGCACCGCTGGTGACATCATCTTCATCCTCACCACCATACAAACTTCGTTGCCAGGTTCAGCTTTATTCCGTGTTTTCGGGACATGTTTGTCCAATCCACTGACCTGTTTCATCCTCACGTCTCGTTGCAGAACTGCAATTACACTTTTGAGAGGGTTTCTCTCTTTTTCAAACATGTGACAATCGAGAAACACAAAATGGTACAGTATGGAACGACCATGTTTTCGTAGAAAGTAATACACGTGTTGATGATCATGCAGGCTGTAACCTTTTTGTATTATTTCTTTTACAGACAATGAAGAAACAACATGGAGACGGTAATTCTTACCTTTTTACCCTCATGTCACATTTGTCTGTCAAGACGTTGATGTCATTGTCGACTGTCCTTTTCCCACAGTGCAAACAGCAGAGCCCAGTCACCTCGGTACGTTCTCCTTAATCTATCTGTACATTCCTCCATACATACATGTTCTGTTATGTTAGCCTATGTTCAACTATGCTAGGCTATATTCAACTATGCTAGGCTATGTTCAACTATGCTAGGCTAACTTCAGCGGTCTCATCTTAACAATACCGGTCCACTTCTGGGGATGTAGCATTAGTTTTGAACTTAGTGTACATGCTTTATTGTCTTTATATTCCTGAGTCACCCTGGTACAGGATGTACTGGTCCAGCTCTCGTTCAAAGCGTTCGATCCTCTGCCTGAAGAGTATTCCCCTATTGAGAGCTCATTTGAGGATTATTTAAGCTAGCTGGCGAGGAGACATGCCTAACTAACTAACTAACTTCCTACATCTGGACGTCTACCCTGCTTGCTCTGAACTAGCACCTGACCGAATAGCCCCGGAGTCCGGTACCAACTCAGCCACACCCGTTAACGGCAGTTCTCCTCTTATTGATCCTGGTGTAGTTGTTAGGATGGGTTTTAGTGGCTTGGAAAATAAGCCCCTAGGATCTGTTTTACTTTTGCTATGGCTAAAGTAACCAATGGGAAAGATGTTTAACACAACAAGCCCTGTAACTGTTGAAAATATAGGTCCTAGTTACTGTCAGGAAGTCCCGTACAACTTTTAATGATGATGCTGGTGCGCTTGGAATGCGTTTGGGATCTCAACTTCTTTGACAATATCAATAGACTGAATAGGATTTCTGCATTGATTTAAATTCAAAATTTGTTAAATTCTCTGATGTTATAGAGGCAATTTCAGGGTAACGCCTCAAATAAAAACAAATGCAAATCAAGCCAAATGTGATCTTATCAGTTCCTTTCCGAAACAACATGTTCACAAATTATTTGCCTTATCAGGATCCTCCTTCATTTTCTTGGATGTTCTCACGTTTGCCCACGTAAACATTTACTACAACAGTAGATGTTCCAATGCTGGTCTTTAATTTGTGTCTGCTGCGTGCCTCTTTAACCAGAACAACTTCCTCTTGATTCGACTCATTTGACTTTGTTATTTCCTGTGCGTGGTAGGTGGGACTCCTAGCCTCAAGTTATACCAGTACCTCGCGATGCAAAAGCAACCGGTTATTGGTGAGCTGACGCTCATGCTTTTTCCATATGTTATCTTGTGGTACTTGAACACAGGACGTGACTAAGACGAGTCCCTTGTTGTTTGCTCTTAGGTGCATCCTTGGTCGTGACGCTCATCACCACTCAGATCAAGGCCGAACCCGTTTACGTGTGCTTCGCCTGTGAAGACAGTTTCCCAGAGTCGCTTCTCAAGCAACACCTGAACACGAACAAACATCTCATCGAAACTCTGGTCAGCTTCTCACCTCACGGATTTTTCATACAAGTCTGTGTTTGTGTTGGCCAGGTTTCATCCTGTTCACCCGACTCTCTGTTAATAATTATTACATCCTTTATGTGGCCACAGTATCATGGTAACCTGGCCCTGACTCTCACGTTCCACATGTTTCCACCTTATTCTGTGTCAGCACAGGTCATGGTGAGCTAGATCAGTCTACATATTGGTCTGTTAGAGCATCACACTCATTCTCCTGCGACATCACAGATCTTCTTCTTTTTGCATCATCTGGTGACTGCAACGCCGTAAATCAAAGTCGCCTTCGTTTGATCCTTCAGCTTTACCAGAATCCCTGGCGGCTGCCGTTCGCCTGGGCTCATTTGGATGTGAACGACTTGAAGAAGAACGCGTGGGAAGAAGAGAAGGAGAGGGCAGCAAATGAGAGGATTGTGAAGGTAAAAAGGCCCAAATGCAAATCATTCTGCTGTTTCCTTTTCATTGCCGTTCACTTCTGTTCGCACAAGTACGTTTGGATGAAAAGTTAAGTGGAGTATCCTTCCTTTTCCAGGTACTGGATCTCCCACATTGGCTGTTCAGTAGCCTGAACCCACCCAGCTACCAAAGAGGTACGTGTCCTGAAGTCAGCTCACTGTTCACTAGTTACCAAAAGGACTTAATACTGATCGGACTAACAAGGTGTAACACTCATGTTGTGGAAATTTGGAGACTCTAATAAAATCAGTGAATAACAAAGAACAGTCAGAACGGTCTTCAGATGTTCTGACCCAATTAGTCATCAGTTGGTGCACATACGTGGGAGCTCTGGATGATTTTGGGATGATATTTTTTCCTCTGTCTCGGTGTGAATCTGCGTCTCCAGAGAGTTGTTGTGTTCACCGCTTTATTCTTGACTGTGTCTGCAGTGATGGAGAGACTTGAGCTTCACCACACCGTGTTGAGGCGCGACGGTATGCCACTAAAACCGAAATTCTGCGTCTTTCAGGGTTTTTCCCATCTGACTTGTATTTGTTTGTTTCATCACGTCTGTGCAGTTCCAGCGCGAGCAACGTACAGCAAGCTTCACCAAAACGAGCGATTTCCTCTGCTGGGTGAGCAACACGACAACACAAAAACCCTCCAAATGCTATTTCTTCATCTCTAACACACTTCTCCTCAGTTTAGCTCATGAACTTTAACACGTCTGACCTGATCAATTGCTTTTTAAATAACAGAGAACTAATTTCTCTTGAAATAACAGTATTCTTGCGAAAGCTAACTGACTTGCAAAGCTGTTGGTGTCTGTGCTCCTTGAAAAAGGAACCGATGAGGCTGCTGCTCGCTGTCGAGCCTTGAGAATGTCCGTGCAGTGTCTGGAAGTTAAGCAGCCAAACACTTGATTGGGGAAAACTGCTGTTGATATATGATTACTTGCTGTGGATGTAACCCAGCAGAAACATGACACAGTGAGAAGGGGCATGAAAGACGTATACGTACTCTGAAGTTTTTCGTTACATATTATGTAATCTGCTTGGCTCCTGCTCCATCGAACGGGCTTGTAATCAGCACGGACACGTCTCAGGTTGACAGACGCTGGAGGACGTATTGACATTTTGGACGTCATCCTTGCAGGAAGGAAGTTCATGGTCATGCATGACGTGTGTGTCCAAAGGCACCAGTCGGCCATGGTGGGATTCCTGTGTTTGCTCTGTCAGAGGAGGTTGTCAGACGATGAGAGTCACGCTCACGTGTTCAGCTGGGAACATGTGGCGTCCTTCCTGGTGAGTGCTTTTTCTGTCCGTCCGTCGCCACACGCCGCTTTCACCAGTCCCGGTGCTTGCAGTCACAGTGATGACTCGCCGGGTGACCTATGGTTTAATTCTAAATATCCTTGTGATGTGTTTCATTGATGGACCTTGTTCGTGCGCTGACATGGCGACATAAGGGTTAATCATCAGTGCTGTGGCCCCTGAAGGTTTGAAATGATCCGTGCATACAAACACACTTCAACCGTGAGTATTCTTTTCTAGGTAGTAGGTAGTAGAGGTAGAGGTAGTTCTGGAAACGATTGATTCACGCATATTGTCAAAGAAGTTGAGATCCCAAACGCACCAGCATCATCATTAAAAGGTAACGAGAGACTCTTGATCGGGCCCTTCTGCAAAAGTACAGGACTTCCTGATAGTGACTATGGCTAAAAATACCAAGAGGACTCGAAGGGACTTTCCATCCAGAACAATCTACTGATTGTTGAAATATGATGTTCTGATGAATAATGTTGAAAAGAAATGACTAGAGCTACATACTTAATGATCATCATATTGAGTCTTACATGAAGAGTGTCAACAGAAAAGTAACGTTAAAGGCAATCATGTGACGATGACTGTAACAAGAGAAGGGAAGTGGTGTGACACAAACAGGATGCATCTGGATCCACCGTGTGTGTGTGTGTGTGTGTGTGTGTGTGTGTGTGTGTGTGTGTGTGTGTGTGTGTGTGTGTGTGTGTGTGTGTGTGTGTGTGTGTGTGTGTGTGTGTGTGTGTGTGTGTGTGTGTGTGTCAGAATAAAAGCAGAATAAAAGGCTAAGTACGAAAGGGATCGCTCGCACTGAGCGGCTGCAGACTGATCGACCACATCGGGTAAACTTGGACTCAGGAGAAGATGAACAGCCAAACATTGCAGAAAGAAATCCAAGACTCTCCTCAGCTGAGAAGAGAGCCCTGAGCTGAAGAGGATTAACCCTTTCCAGCCAGCTGATTCAAGGGTTTCTTTCGTTCATCCTGCTTCTGAAGGTTTTCAAGATTTGTCAGAGGATATCGTGGAAGATCTTCTCCTACTATAGAGTTTGAAGTTAGTATAGTTATGGGTTTTTTTAAATTTAATTATTTTTTTTTTAAATTTTAATTTAAAATAATAAATATTGATTATAGTTACAATTTAATAAGATTGATCGACTTCCTAATCAAGATGAGGTGCTTGCCCATGGTTATTTATGCAATAAATTTACATACTGCAATTGAAGAGTAAATGGTGAACGCTGGACTTTTTTACCGGGGGTGACTCGGAATCGAACAACATACACACAGATTGTCTCTATTTCTGGTCTCAAGCAGATGAGAACTTCAGAACATCTGTTTACAAAAGAAAATCCAACCATCTTGTTGTTTTTCTTGGTGTAGGACAAGTTCCACCCTGACTCGTTGAATTGCAACACGAATCAAGAAATTTTACAGGACCTGGCGCAGCAGGCTGCGCGCATTCACTCGGTGTCAAACATCCAGGTATGGTGCAGCGAGCAGGCGTCACCCTATCAGGACTGAATGTCCTCTCGTGTCTCAAACATGCCTGTGTCTTCAGGTGATAAAGTTGGACAAACCCATCTGGGAGCCATGCACCTACACCAAGGGTGAGTATGTCTGCCGGAGTAGATTTTCAGCGTTGTGAAACGTGTTTATGAATGTTGTTTTCCTCACAGCAATAATCTTCCTCGGGGCAGTAAAGAGAAAAAGAGGGAATGGAGCGCTGATGCCACCTATCTTTCCTAAAAGGAAGTTGGGTAAGCTGACATACTAGACGAGAGGCAAAAATTGTGTCTGTCTTTTACTGTGAAACAAGAAGGGACACCAACAATCTACAATTGTATTTGAAACTAGCATTTGACAGGTTCTCAACCGGTATATTTCTTTAAGTCTTCAGGAAAGCTTCCAAAGAGGACGACAAGAGCCATGTGAGGGAGATCATTCAGGAGAGCTGCAGGAAGATGGAGGCCTCGAAGGAAAAGCCCAGTCAGACATCCATGGACGATGGTGTGACCGTCCCAGAGGTTATGTCAGTCAAAGTAGAACCCGGAGTCACCGATGGACGCGGCGCAGGAAGTGGTCGGACCCCTGAGACGAAACAGGCACAAAGTGAGGGAGAGATTCAAAGAGAGACGCCTCCAGACACCAGGTCACAAGAGAAGAGGGAGAGGAGTCAGATACCCCTAGTGATAAAGGAGGAGTTTGACCCGACCGCACCGAGCTGCCAGAGCAGACGCGACGCTGATGAGTCCGAGGAAGAATGGAGCAAAGACTTCCTGGACGCCGTGTCCCAAGAATGTCAACGAAAGAGGACGTTGTCTGAGTCAAATGATAACCTGGAGAAAGAAACGGGCTGTAAGAGACGGCGGCTGTCCTCCAGAGATCACGCAGCTTCGGTGGAAACAGAAAAAAGCAGAACAAT